>JARHVA010004217.1:777500-902500 GCA_037957365.1 Torreya grandis
TATTTATTAAAATAAATATAAAAAGTATAAGTTTACATTTTATATTCTTATACTTTAAATTTATTTTATTTATATAAAAAATTAGGGCCACTCTGTATCTTATGAAACCAATTCTAGAGTTGTAGGAGTTACCATTTAGAAGTTAGTTTTTCAAAATCCAATATGTTCAATACCTAATATTTAGAATTATAGTATTGGAAGATAGAATGAGAAATGAGGTTTTAAATCATGTTATCCATGTAATAGATATATACCATTGATTATGCCCCATATTTTACCTAATTAAGTATGCCCTACCTACTTTACCTACTTGAGTATGCCCTATCCAATCGAATACTTGAGCTTGAAGGTGGATTCCTAAATAATTTATAGGATTTTCAATCAATATGTCTATCAATATGCATAACTGACTTCCCTGTAGCATGTAAATTGTAACATACCTATAATCAAGATACTATCACAAATGTTAGATAGGTGGTAAATCCATGCATTCTTCAATTTCAATCTCATTCATTATTCCAAAGTCACATAAAATAAAGTCATATTATAGCACTCCAATTCACATGGGGCATTCCCTCATTGACCCTAGTCATCCCTAATCATTCCCTCATCAACCCTCATATTCACTTATCATCCATATTCACTCCCTCATCAGTTCTCATTGCCTTAATCACTCCCTCATTGGCTATCATCTTCATTCATTATCTCTAATCACTCCCTCATCAATCCTCATCATCCCTACTCACTCCATCCCTAAACACTCCCTCATTAACCCTCATCATACCTAACCATACATAATCACTATATTATCATCCCTCATCATCCTTCATCAGCCCTAATAACTTCCTCATTAGCCATCATTATTTCTTATTGTCCCTAGTTAATCTTTCATCATGTTTTATTATCCCTCATCATCCCTAATCACTCCCTCATCATCCCATATCATCTTTAATCATACCTAATCACCCCCTCCCCATTTATCCTCATCCCTCATTATCCCTAACCATTACCTTATTGGACCTCATTGTACCTAATCATTCCTTCATCATCATTAGTCACTCCCTCATCTAGTAGAGTGTGTTCTAATCTATTAGTTAGTATAAATTTGTTTTAGACTGAATAATATCTTTTTTAGATGAATCTTGAATGGTGTTTCAATTAATTTTATTTAGATTAGAGTGTACTAGGGTGATTAATCTCATTCATGTCAATTATATTAAGTAGGGTCATGATGGATTAATCTATGGATATTTTTGAATGATTTCCATGATGGAAATAAGATAATATCCTATTAGCACTGGCATGGTGGAAATTCATTTTGAATAATGAGGGATGATGATAAATGATGATAGATCAAAAATTGCCTCTTGGTGCTTGATTCATATATTTTGATTTGGAAAATGAGTCATGAAAAAGGAAACTATGTTTCCTCCTTGGTGCAAACAAATGATGTTCATAACTCTTTGGATGTGGGGATGTATGTGTGGCTTAGAAAAAGAGTTAATATGTTGCCTTAGTTTTGTGTATCATATTTTGTTCTAGCTTGGATCTCTTATTACTCTACGAAGAGTATCAAGTTTATGTTTGGGTCTTTTGATTTAGTCTAAGATTTGTCTTCAAGCCACTATATGGATTGTTGATACCCTATTCCCTACTCACCCACCTTATAATATACTTGATGATATGTGTTTTGGCATTTACTGATGGTTTCATAGATTTAACCTTTAGAACTATTGGATCTCACCCCTCTTATCACCTCTATTCTACAAATGTTGATGCGTGTAGTGTTTATGCCAGCTCCTTGTTGGTATTCATATTTTTATAAGGAGGAGGTGTAATCCTTCTTCTAGACATATTTATTTTTTATTTGGGTTAAAAACATTGAGTGAAAGGGCCAGAGTATTTTAGATCTTTCCATGTTTATGAGTATACTCAAAGAATGATGTGGCTCATGAGTATTAATTATTAGCATTTGTGCCAATGACTTTTCTATGGCCTATTTTCTCCTTGCATTGAAATCTTTGTGCTTATGTAGGAATTATGATAGGAAAGTGCAAAGTGGGTTGAGTATAACTACCAATGCTTGCATCATTCCTTTATGGTGTGGTCTCTATAATGTATGTTTAGTTTTTATCTTTTAGGTTTAGTGTTTGTCATTTAAGTTTCATTTTTAGGGTTTGAAGTTAAGGATTTATGGTTTAAATTTTATAGTTCAGTGTTTGGGGTTGATTATTTGGGTTCTAACATTTAGGTTTTAAGGTTTAGGGTTTATAAGTTTAGGTTTGAGGTTTTATGGTTATGGGTTTGTTTTTTAGGGTTAAATTTCAAGGTTTAGGGTTTAGTACTTAGATATTTAGGATTAGGGTCTAGTGTTAAGAGTTTAGGTGTCAAGGTTTTTGGTTTTTGGTTTAGGGTTTGGGGTTCAGTATTTAGGGTTTAAGGTTCATGGTTTTTAATTTTGTGTTTAGCGTTTAGTGTTTAATATTTAGGGTATAGGGTTAAGGTTTTATGGTTTCATGTTTAGGATTTAGTATTTTAGGCTTATGGTTTGGGATTTAGGGTTAAGGGCTTAAAATTTAGGTTTTAGGGCTTAGGGTCTAGGGTATAAATTCTAGGGTTTAAGGTTATATGTTTAGGGTCTAGGTTTTAGGGTTTGGGTATTATTATTTTGGGTTTAGGGATAATGTATTAGGGTTAAAAATTCAAGGTTTATGTCATTTAGGGTTTAGGTTTAGGGTTAAATATTCAAGGTTTATGGTTTGTATGGGTTTGGGGTTTAGGGTTAATGGTTTAAGTGTAAATAAAGTGTATGAGGGTGATTATCTACATTAGTACCTAATATGAGTGACTCTATCATGACTAAAAGAATATGTCATGTATGAGTGATAACATACCAACATGCAGTATTAGGTATGGGGTAGATGTAATGTATGAATAGTTGTATCATTACTATTTGTATGTTATAGGTTAAATCCTATAGGATAGTCATTTATGCATATTAATAGACTCATTGATTAAAAAACACAAATTATTTAGGAATTCATCATGAATCCATCTTAAATATTTTTAACAAATGTCCCTAGTCATTGATTTCTCTATATAGGTGAGAATGATCCCTATCCTTTCAATATATGGTTTAGCCAATGTCCCCTCTCCTTTATCTATATAGGTGATAACTCAAAATTATGTTTTATGGTTAGAGGTTTAGGATTTATCAATTTAGGGTTTAAGGTTTTTGGTTTATGACTCAAGATTTATAGTTTAGGGTTTAGGGTATAGGGATTAACATTTAGGGTTCAAGTTTTAGTGTTATGGGTTAGGGATTAGGATTTAGGGTTTATAATTTATATTTTATGCTTAAAGGTTTGGGAATTATTATTTATGTCTTAAAGGACCAAGGGTTTAGATTTTAGGTGTTTCTATATGATATTCACTTTCTACATTCAAAGAGAGAAATAAGAAACCAAGAAGAATGGTCTAAGGCTTGTATGTACCTGGATGAAGTCATGCACACCAAAATCAGACGATAGCAAGAACTCCTCTTTGGTTGTGGAGGATGACACCTGAAAGAAAAAGAGACTAAAACACAAAAAATGTTAGATGAGGAGATGGTGGGCTGCCAAGCAAAAGCTTGATCCCAGAAGTATGAAAACTTCCTTGAGGGATGTCAACCCACTGATTAAAAATAGAATATTTGATAGAAATAGAAATAATGAAAGATAGAATGAAAGAAATAAAAGACAAAAAGAAAAATGCATGATTGATATGCAGCAAACTGCTTTGCATAGTCACTGGCGTCGGTCTCTGTACTAGTGTCGGTCAAGGAAGGTCGCCGATGTCGGTTAAGATGCCGACATCGATAGGGGTAATGACCAGTGTCGGTTGGGGCAATAGTTCTTAGATGGGGTTTGGTCAGGTCTAGATAGGGTTCAGGACTGCAAAATGGTTTGAAGTTTTGTCTAAAGGTTAGGGAGCCTGTTTGGGAGTTAGAGGGATTGTCTGGGTGTCTGTGCAGGGATCTGGGTAGAGTTACAGACTGTATATTCTGGAAAGGGTGGATAGAGGTGATATGGGAGGAAGTCAAGTTGGGTCTATGGTCTGAATCTAAATTTGGGTGGTGATATCAATTAAAAATAATAACCAAAAAACAAAATAAAAGCACTGAATAAACGCTTACCTGTTACCTGCTAAAGATAGAGTAGGAGACATGATTGCTGTTGTTGGTGTGTTTCAAAAGTTTGATATAGCAGACCTCTAGCAGGATGACTGAAGTAGAATACCTATACCTAAGAGAGAGAGTGAGAGCGATTTGATTGCAGATTGATTAAATGAAAAGTTGGCTCATCCTCGAAGGTCTAATGAAAGAATGTTTTGAAAGAAGGTCTGATAACCGATCGAGAAACTGATTGAGAACTGAATAACAAATAATGGATAATGGATAATGGATAATGGATCCTTCATTTAGGTCGAGAATGTAGTGTTAAGGATAACCGATGCCAGCAGAACTGCTGACGTTGGCCGAGTAGTGACCAACATCAGCGACATTGACCGAGTAGTGACCGATGCCGACAGATGCAGAATGGGGACAGAGGCTAATTTTAGCCTTTTGCTCATTCTTACATGCTGTCAGGGTCAAGGCTCATGGGAAAATAGTCAAGAGGGGCTAAATAGGTGTGGGAGAATAAAATGGGGGTCATAAATGGGTCATAGGGTAATGGCAAAGGGGAGAGAAGGGGAGGATGACAAAGGGTTAGACATGATTTTGGTGTCTACATTTTGCCCCTTTTTGTCTTGTTGGTTGTTCTTGATGAACTGCAAGATAAAAATAGGAGTTGGTTACCCCAGGTGTGGGATAAGGTCAATTTTGTCCTATTGGTTGTTTAAATGAACTGTAAGACAAAAATAGGAGGTTGATTGCACCAGATGAGATGAGGTATTCCCCCTCAAAGCAGGAGTTGAGGGAAGGGAACCAAGAATTGAGTGCTGATTTGACAAAGAGTGGATGAAAAAAAATGGTGAGGGTGAATGCTGCAATAGTTGTAATTGCGTGCATACCACTTCATGAGATGGTCAGGTCAAATTGTTGCAGGTTGAGGGCCAAGGAGTGCCAAAATTGAAGTAACCAGGCCCCAGCATGTGGTCATAGCTGATCAGGTTATTCAATCAAAGCTGTAGCTCCAATGGGTCATTGTGTTCCAAGTATCCCAAGCTCAAAAAGTGCTCCTAAAAACATGAAAAAGTCACAAGTAGTAGGGATCAACCAGCTTGTGATCCTATACTTATGAGGGTCAAAAATATGGTCTGTGCACAATTTTGCTAACCATACATGGGTAGCATACATGCAAAAACAACCAAGGCAAAGTCATCTTCGAAGTGGTCAAGGTCGAAGGAGATAGGCATGATCTCCAAAGTGGTTGGTCAAGATGGGTCAAGATAGATGATTGGTCGAATGAATGGGCAGATGAAAGAATGTGGCCGAGCTAACCTCAAAACACTAAGTGCTACCTACATAGCCCCTATTGCAGGGCCTCAAGCCAATGTAGTTCTCCCTAAAAGGGAGGAAGGGTCAAAGGTAATGGATTGGTCTTGGTCGAGGGCAAGTCATGGTCAAAAGGAAGAAAGAAGGTTTGTCCATCAGAGAGATGAACAAATGAGGGTGGTTGAGCTAACCCCAAAAGATGTCATGTCATTTGAGTGCTGCCTACATAGCCCAAATTGGAAGGGGCCTTAGACCAATGTAGTTCAGATTAAGAGACAAAATGGTCGATGATGGGTGTGGTCATGTGTCAAAATGATGAGGAGAAAGAAGATGTTACAGCCTTTTCCATATTGTGTGATGGTGTATTCTGTAACATTGGTCGAGAGGTCTTTCATCCCTAGAAATTTTCCATAGGCATGATGGATGTATGCTAAAAATTAATTGGGTCCATTTATGCTTCAAAAAGTATTGGTTTATTCTTAACATAAATTGAGGCTGGTCGATAGTTTCCATGTGTATTGGTGTCCATAGAAACTATGTGAAATGGATTATGATGATGTTGGTGGTTTGAAAATGTTGAGGTTGGTTTGGGTTGAGAAAATAATTTGGTTGAATGTGACCAAAGTGCAAAAGAAGTGAAAGGCATATTTGCCCGTTCATTGACAAGGACTAGAAGGACAGCATAGATAGGGGTTATTAGAACCAAGAGCCCCATTCATGCATGACATCGTTGACCATAGGTTGTGTTAGAGAGGTAATCGAATCACTTTGACATTAAAGTGAGCTCGAAGTCCCTTGAGCAGGTGATAGGAGGAGGATAGGGTAACCCATTTTAGAGCAGAGATAACTTTGCCCCTTTTTATAGGAGACCCTGAGACAACTACAAGCCAAGTCCATGACCCGTGTTTTTTTTTGGTGCAGACTGATCAATGCGAGAAGCCCACATAGAGATGTCATTTGCTTGGTGGTCATTTGTGAAGCTGATCGATGTGGGAAGCTTCTAAGAAAAGGTGTTGTGTGTAGCAAGATTTAGTCATAGCCATCCTTTGAGGGAGTGGTCTATATTTTTGCTTTATATATAAGGGCTTTGAATAGCTGTCCTTCAAGGGAGCAATCTATTAGCTACAACAATGATAGTACAGCTGTCCTTCGAGGGAGCAGTCTACTTTTTGAGTTGAGTTGGTGACCTTGGATATTTTGACATCTTGATTTGTTTTGACAGAAATGTGAATTATGGACAAGACTATAGAAGGTCAAGGGCTCCCTTTTATTAGGATAAAGCATCCATACTGTATAAAAGGGTTCTATAGGATTTGTTAAGGGGAGTAGGGTTGAAAGGAATGAGGACTAAGAGGACGGGGATTGCTCAAGGGACGAGCTCAAGGTAAATGTCAAGTAGATGAGTACTCGACTAACAGTAGAATGGTCGCAGATGCAACGCATTGAGAGGTTCAGGTTCTGGCCGTCTATCGAGAGAAGACAAATGATACATCCATGATCCATACTTGTGCATGATGATGAAAGGTCCAAGCCAATTAGGGGCAAACTTGCCTCATTTACTTTGCTCCATATTGGTCACATGCTGATTCTCTTTGAGGATGAGATCTCTGATGTTGAAATCTCATTCTCACAGATTTTTGTCATAGGCTCGCTTGATGCAATGTTGATAGACATGGAGATGGTTAAGGGCAGAAAGATGGCACTCGTCAAGTAACTCAAGTTGAGCTAAGCGATCTTGATGAAAGTCATTGTTAGAGAGAATGTCATGCAGAGAGATGTAGAGAGATAAGATCTGTACTTTAAGAGGTAGGACAACCTCTATTCTGTACACTAGAGAGAAAGGGGTAGCACCCATGGTGGTTCGAATGATAGTGCGGTAGGCCCACAAAGCGAAGGGAATGTTAATATGCCAATCCCTTCCAGTGTCATTGACCACCTTCATGAGAATTTTAGTCAAGATTTTGTTGGAAGCCTCGGCCTGCCCATTTGCTTATGGGTAGTAAGGCGAAGAGAAACTGAGTTTGATGCCAAATGAGTCACAGAGTTTTTGGATGCTCTTGTTTTTGAAGGACTTGCCATTGTCGGTGATGATTTTGTGAGGGACACTGAAATGATAGATGATGTGGGTGCTAAAGAAGTTGACAATGTTGTCAGTTTTTGTGGAGATGAGAGAAATGGCTTCCACCCACTTGGTGAAATACTCAGTGGTGGTGATGATGGATTGATGATGAAGAGATGAATGAGGGTTAATCTCATTGATGAGATCTAAGCCCCACTAAGAAAAAGGCCAAAAATCTTGAGAAACTTGTAAGGCGTGACTAAGAAGATGAAGCAAGTTAGAGTGCTGTTGACACTTGATGCAACATCGAACATAGTCGCTACAGTCTTGATGAAGGGTGGGCCAATAATAGCCTAGATGAAGGATGCGCTTGGCAACCGAGTTCCCACTGAAGTGTCTACCACAAATTCTATCATGGACTTGTTTAATGGCATGAGAGGCTTCAGTGGAGGTTAGACAATGAAGAAGGAGGCCGTCGAAACCTCGCTTATAGAGAAGACCCCCTAGCATGGTATAGCGAGCTGTGCATTTGATGAAAGCCCACCGTGCATTGCTAGAGAGATCGAGAGGGATGATAGAATGAGATAAGTAGTCTATAAGTTGTTTATACCAAACATCTTATGGCTTAGAGTCTATGGTGTTGACATTGTTAAAAGAAAGCTATGAAGGCAATGGTAGATGATGCACTATGATGAAAATTCTAGATGATGATGATGAAGATAGAATATGTGAGGCGAGAGAAGCCATGGTGTTAGCAAACTTATTCATAGATCAAGGAATAGTCTGCAAGAGGTAATGGTCGAAAGAGGCTAGAAGAATGCCAGCATGGTTTTTGTACCTTTGCAAAATTTCATTTTTACAAAGGTATGAACCGTTGACCTAATTGATGATAAGCTGTGAGTTGTCGAAGATGTTGATGGACTTGATGTTGAGAGAGAGGGCAGTCTGAAGTCCCAAAATTAAGGCCTCTTATTTAGCCATATTATTGGTACAATTAAATTCGACTTGAAAGACAGAGGCATGGGCTCACCATCGAGTGGGATGAGAATAACTCCCACACCCCCACCAAGTTGACATTTAGAGCCATCAAAGAACATGGTCATTTGGTAGACAGTGTCATCGGTGGAAAGTGTGGCAATAGACTCGTCAGAGAACTTGCACTGCGAAGGTTGATTGTTGGGAAGAGGAGCATCTGCCAATTGATCAGTGATGGTTTGCCCCTTGATGGATTTCTACTGGATGAACTCGAGGTCAAACTCAGCAAGCAGCTTGAGCCACTGAGCCATACGTTGATATTGATATGGCTTGGAGTGCATAAACTTAAGAGGGTTGGTGTGAGTGATGACAAAGGTTTTGTGATTGAGAAGATAGTGGTGGAGCTTGGTAGCAGCAAAGACTAACACCAAACAGAGTTTCTCAGTATGAGTATATTGAGTTTCATAGTCAACCAGTGTTTGGCTGATATAGTAGACCGCTTGCTCACGGTGATGCTCATCTCGGTGCACGATCATGGCACCTAACGAATGGTTGGTGACAGAGATGTAAAGGTAGAAGGGTTGGTCATCTTTAGGTGGAATAAGGACTGGTGGAGAGACCAGATAGTGTTTGAGGGCTTCAAAGCCTCTTGATAGTCCTTATCCCATTTAAAGGAGACATCCTTCTTAAGGAGATGATGAAAAGGTTGGTAACGATCAGAAAGCTGCGAGATGAAATGGCGAATGGACTAGAGCTTCCCTTGTAGACTGCAAAGCTGCTTGAGACTGGTCAGAGGTGGCATCTCGAGGATAGCATGGATCTTGGCAAGATCTATCTCGATGCCATGAAAAGAAATGATAAAGCCTAAGAGCTTGCCGAAGAGGACCCCAAAGATACATTTCTTGTGGTTAAGGCGGACATTGTATTGAAGAAGGAAAGAGAAGATGATTTTGAGAATGGTCAAATGGTCACGGTGAAGCTTGGATTTGCCAAGTAGGTCATCCACATAGTCCTCCATGATTTTGTGGAGGAGATCATGGAAAATGTAAGTCATGGCACGCTGATATGTGGTGCCTACATTCTTGAAGCTGAAAGGCATGACCCGATAGCAGAAAGTCCCCCATGGGGAGATAAAGGTAGTCTTGTGCTAATCTTTTGGTGCAATCAGGATCTAATTGTATCCTAAAAACCCATCCATGAGAGATAGCATCTCATGGCCAGCCATAAGATCAATAAGCTGGTCAATGTTGGGAAGAGGAAAGTCATCTTTAGGACATGCTAGGTTAAGGTCACGATAGTCTGTGCAGATCTAGATCCCCCCAGTCGCTTTGGTGATAGGGACAATGTTAGAGACCCACTACGGGTAATCAATGGGCTAGATGAAAGAGATAGAAAGGAGGCGCTGAAGCTCCTCTTTGACAAGGAGTGCCACATGAGGATGCATCTTTCAAAGCTTTTGCCTAATAGGTTTAGCCTCTGGTTTGGTGACTATGTTATGGGTAGAGATGGTGGGGTCGATGCCAGGCATGTCATGGTAGGTCTAGGCAAAGGCCTTGCTATGGTTTGAGAGGAACTGGGTGTAGTCTAACTGCTCCTGAGCATCTAAAGATTGACCAATCTTTAAGACATGAGGAACATCGAAAGAAGGGAGGTTGATGTCAATGGTTGATTCATTTAACATAACCTGGA
This sequence comes from Torreya grandis, assembly GCA_037957365.1. Taxonomy (NCBI): domain Eukaryota; kingdom Viridiplantae; phylum Streptophyta; class Pinopsida; order Cupressales; family Taxaceae; genus Torreya; species Torreya grandis. The sequence continues at coordinate 787,703 of JARHVA010004217.1, forward strand.
TCTCAGAAGGGAGAGTGCACTGGATGAAAGAGTCATCAGTGCCCATGTAGGAAAGAATAACATCGTCATCAATGTAGTGGATAGTGTGAATGGTCACCGACTCATCTTATATCATGCTGGGATAAATGAGAGGGAGAGACCTAGACACCCCATTTAGCTGATAGGTCAGGGGTTCCAGGTGGATGGTGTTTATGCAAAAAAAAACTAGGAGGGATGGAAACCATTGACTCCGTAGGTGAAGAGGGAAGAATGGGCGAGCTATGAAGAGATTTATCAATGGTGGGTTTAGGGCAAAGGTCTGCAGGGGCCTGAGTGGGGTCATGGTATCCCAAGCCATACTGTTTCTTATCATCATCATCGTTGAGCAGTTTGATGGGTTGATGGGAGCCTTGCTCATAGCGTCTGAAGCCAAAACCCTTCTATGCACACCTGTAAAGGTAGGTGTGTGCAAAGGTAGGGTTGCCAAGAAATGAGAAGTCTGATGTGAATGGTTGCAATGAAGAGAGAGGATTGCCATCAGTAGGAGCTTGATTGAGCCCCCCATAGACAAGATTGGTTTGGAGGTGAGGAAGACCATAAGGCATGACCATCCTGATTCGATGATCATAATTGGGGTTATGGTGAAGGCGTCCATACTCTTGCAGAGTTTGGAACATGTCTAAGGCTAGCAAGTGATATTCCCCATGTGAAAGTCATTGGAAGATGTCTTCCATGGGGTCTTTGATTACCACTTAAAGAGGAGGGGTGAGGTCGACCGCCGGTTGTGAACTGGTCGAAGCTTCCGTGGATGGAGGCGGCGTCGAGGTTGATGGCTTGATAGGAATGAGGACGTTATTTGGCTGATAGGTTGTGTTACAAGTTTTGAAAGGTGATGGGTCAGCAGGAATAGTGTGGACTTGCCTGTCATGCTCAAATTTCACACAACGGTGTAGGGTAGAGGGAACACAAGCCATGGCACGGATCTAGGGTCAGCCTAGCAAGATGTTATATTGAAACTCTCCTTGATGATATAGAAGAGCTCTGAGACTGTGTGTGGACCAATGTGAATGTGAAGGATGACTGTGCCAATGGTTGTGGTAGTGGTGTCATTGAAGGATTGCAAGATTGCGTCAGTTTTAGATACGCAATTCTTGGAGAGGGCCAATTGATCAAAGGCGTGGGTGGAGATAATATTAATGTTGGCACCTCTGTCAATCATAATGCACTTAATACGTGTCTAATCAACATAGGTAGTGATGAAGAGGGCGGCGTCTTGATCTTTCGTGTTAGATGTAGGAATCTCAAAATCGCTGAAAGTGATGGAGGCGATAGGGGATAAAGAGTGGACCAGGGTAGCGAGTGGTTGGGGGTCTTCATGTTGGACCTCCACTACCTGCAAGGCTCAGATGAGGGCCTGATGATGCTAGGGTGAGGTTTGGATGAGGTCATAAAGGGACATCTTCACGGGTGTCTGGAGAAGTTATTTTAACATGGAGTCATGAATCGCCCCTGAAGAGGAAGAAGAAGAGGGTTGAGGCGCACCAAGGATAAAAATCTTAGGCTTGGGCGATTGAGGTGGCTAGACAAAAGGATAGGTCCAAGGAATGGTAGCTTTTTCTTTCACCTTGTCCTTTTGTGACCGAGTGGTTATGTGAATGGCATTGATTTTGAAGATAGGGGGTGAAGGAGATGAAGGGATCATGGCCTACTGATGAGATGTTGATGTGGTTGAAGAGGTTGGAGGAATGTGGGAAAGTGTCGAGGGTCAGTTGACGGTGTCCTCAAGAAGAAGAATGTCCTTCTCCATGTAGTGACGAATGATGGCCTTAAGGGCATAGCAAGTCTCGATATCATGTCCTGGCGTATGATGATATAGGCAAATTTTCGTATCATCGAACTAGGAGGGCTTAGACTTGAGAGGTTAGAAGGGCTTGATGGGCAGAAGGGTTATGCTAGAAGTCTACAAAAGTCAATGCAATATCAAAGAGTATGAGCCCACCAAAGGGTCCGTGCTCATTGATGTGTGCAATGCTGGTGACTTTTGCTTGGGTGGTGTTGGAGGAGACTTCTGTACCACATTCTGGGTTGATGGTGCGGCGACAGATGAAGATGACACCTTCTTCGTGAGAGGTGCCAAAATTTTTGGAGAGGATAGGCTGGTGGTAGGTAAAGGAAGCAGAGGAGGCAACTGGTTTTGATTAGAGGTTGGAGTGGGGAGGATTTTGATCAAGGTCAAAGGATGAGGGCCCAAAATAGAGGGCAATAGTGACGGGGGAGGAGGAGTTCACCTCTGTGGTTTGGTAGTCTTCTTGGATTTGATTTGAAGACTACTATTAGTTGAGGTCTGGTCTAAGTCCACCTTCACTTGCGGATGAGTGAGGTTGGAGATAGGGAAAACATCGAGTGACTTGATTGGTTTAGACGAGGTAGATGAGGGTTTTGGTCCTGATGCGGTTGGTTGAGGTGTAGACAGTCTAGAAGTGGAAGTCTAGTTTTTGTTGAGAGTCTTGGGAGATTCTACCATGGGAGGATTAGTAGCATGAGATGAGAGGGCACAGGCATGTTGAAGAGCTGTGAGATGCTCCCACAATACCTGATGCTCCACTTTCCTTGAAGAGATAAGTTTGAGTTTCTCCACTAATCGCGAAAATGGTTGAGAAGATGTTGGATGAGGCTTGGGTCCTTGAGAGGATGTGGACGGTTGTGGGGTTGAAGATGAGACTAGTGTAGCAGTCTCAGACCCAAGGCATGATGAAGTCGTGATAGGTTCATCTTTGGTTGGAGACAGAGGAGAGAAAGGTTCTTCCCTAGGTGGAGAAGAAACTGGAGAATGAGGCTCCTCAAGAGGGTAAAGGGTAGGAATGATTGTGCCCTCCACTTTCAGTTGAGGAGTAGGAAGGGTCAGGTCCTCCATAGGTAGCAAGAAGGAGGATGGTGAGACCGGTGGAGCTGGTATGGTCAAGGCATCCTCCAATATAAGAGAAGTTGATGGAGAACTAACCAGAGAGGGAGGTTCGTCCACATGCGATGGACTGAGGGGTGGACTAACTTCTTGAGTTGGTGAGAGAGGTTGGTCGGGGATGAAGGGTGAGACTGTACTGACTATTTGTATATTATGTTCGTGAATGTTGTCAGTCATGGTCTGGACATTGTTTTGGGTCTAGAGAATGATTGGGGAATGGTTGTTTGAAGATGTCGATGCCCTGATTAGATGGCACATTGGGATTGTCGAGGACAAGGTCACCCTTTTCCAACATGTCTTGGATGATGTTCTTAAGGGTCTTACAATTACCCGTGTCATGGCCTTTAACACGATGGTAGTTACAGAAGTCATTTTCCCTATACCACGTAGGGATGGCGCGTGAGGGATCAAATTGTGGAGGTGGTCAAATTTGGGGGAGATTGAGAACCCCCTATTTGACAAGTTTTTATAGCATAGACGCGTATGATTCTCTGAGTGGAGTATACTGTCATTCTACGCATCTCTGCTAGAATTGGCGGGTGATGCTTAGGGATGTGGATGGCTCAAGCTGGTTGGTTGAAGGCGAAGAGGATGAAGGTCTAACGACCACAGCATTTGCTGAAGCTTTAGACCTGGGGTTAGATGAAGAAGGCTTAGAAGAAGAGGAGTCATTGATATTAGAGTTGGGATTCTTACTCTACAACTTGACTTTGTTCTCCTTGATGGCACGTAATTCAAGTTTGTGGGCCATCGTGAAGGCTTCGTCAAAGGTGCGGAAGGTCTGAACCCGCAAGGTAGAAGAAATATGCTTGGCGCAGGCTTGGGAGAAAATTTCAATAAGTTCAGGTTAGGGTAAGGAAAATGAGAATTGATTGATAAGGCTTCTCTAGCAAGCAACGAAATTGGCTATGGATTTGTCCTCAAACTACCAGATAGAATAGAGGTCTGTGATTGAGACCTTTTGGGTGATGTTGATAGAGAAATGGTCGAGGAAGAGTTGGGCTAGCTGAGTGAATGTGAAGAGAGAATGGCTAACAAGGGAGCTATACTAGTCAAGAGTAGCGCCAAAGAGGGACATAGGGAATGTGTGTAAAAGCAATGCATTGTCATGGGTAATGAGATAATAGGCATGTCTGAATGCCCGTAGGTGTTGTTGTGGGTCTTCCTTGCTCTGGAAATGAGAGAATTTAGGAAGTTCCCACTGGTTGGGGTATGGTCAGATCGGGACGGAAGGATGAATGGGCTCATTGCAAATTTGCTCGTATGAGAGGGCATTGCATGAACCAAAAATAGAGGTCTCGAGATTGGACATTTTGTCCATCAGCATTTTGATGATGTTTACTGATGGATTGGCAAGTGGAGTGCCCCCTAGATTATAAGGCACTTAGAAGGTATTGAGAGGGGTGTATGATGTGCTTGGTTGCATTTTTGTAAACGCAACATATGGGTAGCTAGTTGTCAGGGCAGAAGTTGAAGCCAAGGGCACTTGTGTTATGGGGTTGGTAGGCACAAATTGGATAGGGGCCGTCAAAGATGGTTGAGGAGTGGCGACACTTGTTGAAGGGTAGACAGTTACTCTTGTGTTGATAGGTGCAAGAGTAGGGGGGATACAGACCACTAGGTTTTGGAAAGGTGTAGGATTTGGTTGAGTAGTTTGAGGTTGAGGGGGTGCCGGAACCCCTATGGAGGTAGGTCTAGAAGAAGAGGCTAAATTTTGAAGGTAGGACACGGTTGAGTTATTGGTTGAGATGTTGGCTTGATTGTCTATAGGTTGAATTGTAGATGTTGTTGATGTGATCATTATCTCGACTAAGGAAGTCAACATCCCATAGATTGGGTTGCCTAAGGAGTCTCGCATTCGGCTTCACGCGAGATAATGTTAAAGGGCTCTACCATTGAGGTCTAAGAATCTTTTGAAATCTTGGTCCCCTTCAGGGATAATGGGAGACTGGGTTGGGGTCGGTTGAGTAGGAGTTCTTTCAGTCTCTGAGTGGAACTCCATTATAGAACTGGTTATGGACGGGGAAGATGGAAGAGGTTGACGACTCACGTGGTTGATAAGAGCCTTGGTTTGATTGTGAGTCAGAACCATTCAAGGCAAAAAAGAATGTCCTCACAAGCTCAAACAAGCAGATAAGAACAAAAAAGATGAAGAACACAAGTAGACCCTAAACATTAAATCCCTAGGAATAAATTATTAAGATCTTAGTGGCTTATGCCTTAGAATGTGTGAGGAAGATTGGATTTTGAGATGGGTCCTAAAAGAAGTAGTCTAGATCTGGTTTCAGGTTTGTTTAGGTGCTCAAAAGTCTGGGTTAGGTTCCGTACTTGGCCAAGTGCTAAGGAGCAAGCTCCCCTCACTTCATGAGTCCAGTGATAAGCTGGGCCCACTTAGCCAAAATATACTTCCCCTAGAGATTATCCTCTACCAGAGAACAGAGTGGGCTTTCCCCTTGGTGATGAAATCCAAGTAGGATCATCGAGACGGGTAAGGTATCTACTGGGGGATGAAATCCTAGTTGGGCCTTGTCTCAGGTAAGTTTTGATGTTTGATTTGTGCAAGTGGTTCAGTTGTGTAACATAAAGTGGACTACAATTAATTCAATATGCGGTTATTAATTACTAGGTGTGGACTAAGAAATGCAAACAAGAAGAAATGATATGTAATGTGTTTTAAGCCCAAGTCAAAAATGTGAGTTCGAATGAAAACAAGTTGAGAAAGGGTTGAAGAATATGACTTTTGACTAGTTTAGAATGCAAGAAAAGAAAGAAAGGTTCTTTTTAATCCCGCTTATGATGTTGTTTAGAAGAGAAGAAAGAGGTGAAAAGGGAGAAACCTAATGCACCTATATGAATAGAAAGAAAAGAACCCAAGGAAGACCCTAAGGTCCCACCGGGCATGCTAGAATGTTTCTATATGATATTCGCTTTCTACATTCAAAGAGAGAAATAAGAAACTAAAAAAAATTGTCTAAGGCTTGTATGTACCTGGATGAAGTCATGCGCACCAAAATTAGATGATAGCAGGAACTCCTCTTTGGTTGTGGAGGATGACACTTGAAAGAAAAAGAGACTAAAATATGAAAAATGTTAGATGAGGAGATGGTGGGCTACCAAGCAAAAGCTTGATCTCGAAAGTATGAAAAATTCCTTGAGGGATGTCAACCCACTAATTAAAAATAAAATATTTGATAGAAATAGAAATAATGAAAGACATAATGAAAGAAATAAAAGACAAAAAGCAAAATGCATACTTGATATGCAGCAAACTGCTTTGCACAGTCACCAACATCGGTCTTTGTACCGGTGTCAGTCAAGGAAGGTCGCCAACGTCGGTTAAGATGCCGACGTTGATAGGGGTAATGACAAGCGTCGGTCAAGGAAGTAGTTCTTGGATGGGGTCTGGTCGGGTCTGGACAGGGTTCAGGACTGCAGAATGGTCTAAAGTTTCATTTGAGGGTTAGGGAGCCTGTTTGGGAGTCAGAGGGATTGTTTGGGGGTCTGTGTAGGGATTTGGGCAGAGTTACAAACTATATATTCTGGAAAGGGTGGATAGAGGTGATACGGGAGGAAGTCAAGTCGGGTCTATGGTCTGAATCTAAATTTGGGTGGTGATATCAATTAAAAACAATAACCAAAAAACAAAATAAAAGCACAGAACAAACACTTACCTGTTACCTGCTGAAGATATAGTAGGAGACATGATTGTTGTTGTCAGTGTGTTGCAAAAGTTTGATGTAGCAGACCTCTAGCAGGATGATTGAAGTAGAATACCTGTACCTAAGAGAGAGAGTGAGAGAGATTTAATTGCAGATTGATTGAATGAAAATTTGGCTCATCCTCGAAGGTCCAATGAAAGAATGTTTTGAAAGAAGGTCCGATAACCAATTGCGAAACTGATTGAGAACTAAATAATAAATAATGGATAACAGATAATGGATCATGCGTTCAGGTCGAGAACGCAGTGTTAAGGATAACTGATGCCAGCAGAACTACTGATGTCAGCCAAGTAGTGATCGACATCGACGACGTCAGCCGAGTAGTGACCGATGCTGGCAGATGTAGAATGGGGACAGAGGCTAATTTTAGCCTTCTATTCATTCTTATATGCTGTCAGGGTCAAGGCTCATGGGAAAATGGTTGAGAGGGGCTAAATAGGCATGGGAGAATAAAATGGGGGTCATAAATGGGTCATAGGGTAATGGCAAAGGGAAGAGAAGGGGAGGATGACCAAGGGTTAGACATGATTTCAGTGTCTACATTAGGTTTTGGGGTTTGGTGTTTAGGGTTAGGGTTTTGGTTTTATGGTTTCACACTTAAAGTTAAGGTGTAAGGTTTAGGGTTTGATGTTTTGGGTTATGATTTTGGGTGTATGGCTTCACACTTAAGGTTTAGGGTTTTGGTCTTGGGGGTTTGGTTGAGGGTTTGGGGTTTTGGAACTTAGTGTTTAGTATTTAGGGTTTAGGAATTATTGTTTGTGGATTAGGTCATATGGTTTATGACTTGGGGTTTAGTTTTTATGTTTTAGAGTTTATGGTTTGGGGTTTGGGGTCTTAGGTTTAGGGTTTAGGGATTTAGGTCTAGTGTTTAAGGTTTAATGTTTCCAATTTTTGGTTTGGGTTTATAATTTTTTATTTAAGAATTAATGTTTAGGGTTTATGAATTATGGTTTTAGGCTTAGGGTTAAGAGTTTATGAATTATGGTTTATGAATTTATTGTAAGGGTTTAGGGTTTAAGTTTTGAGTTTAGGATTTAGGATTTCGAGTTAGGGCTTGTGTTTTGGTATTTAGGGTTAGGGTTAAAGGTTTAGGGATTAGTTGTTGGGGTTTTGGGTTTAAGGTTAGGGGTTTAGGGTCTATAGATTAGGGTTTGGGGTGTAGGGCCTAGCTTTCTAATTTAGGGTTTATTATTCAAGGTTTGGGGTTTACATCTTGTGATTTAGGGTTTTGGGTTTATTGTCAAGTTTTAGTGTTTAAGGTTTAGAGTTTAATGGATTGGGGATTAGAGTTTAGGATTTGGGACTTAGGTTTTAAGGTTTAGGATTTAGGTTTTAGGGTTTAGTGTTTAGAAGTAATTTTCATGGTTTAGGCTTAATTTTTTAGGGTTTGGGGTGAAGGGTTTAGGGTTCATGGTTTATATTTTAGTGTTTGGGGTTATTTGTTTGAGTTTTGGCATTTAAGTTTTAAGGTTTAGGGTTTATGGTTTTAAGATTTAGTGTTTATGATTTTTAGTTTGAAGTTTTATGATTATGGGTTTGTTTTTTAGGGTTAAAATTTCAAGTTTTAGGGTTTAGTGCTTAGGGTTTCAGGATTAGAGTTTAGGGTTAAGAGTTTAGGAGTCAAGGTTTAGGGTTTAGGGTTCAATGTTTAGGGTTTAACATTCTTTATTTTGAATTTTTTTATTGTTTAGTGTTTAATATTTAGGGTATAAGGTTTAGGGTTTATGGTTTAGTATTTATTATTTTAGGTTTAGGGTTTGGGGTTTAGGGTTAAGGGCTTACATTTAGGTTTTAGGGTTTAGGGTCTAAGATATAAAGTATAGGATTTAATGTTTTAATTTTATATGTTTAAGGTCTATATTTTAGGGTTTATGGATTATTGTTTTAGGTTTAGGGATAATGTATTAGGGTCAAGGGTTTAAAATTTAGGGATTAGAGTCTAGGGTTTAGATATATTATTTAGTGTTCATGGTTCAAGGTTTATGGATTAGGGTTTTAGGTTTAGGGTTTAGGTTTAAATGTTTAGGGTTTAAGGTTTACTATTTAGGGTTTGGGTTTTGGTTTTAATGTTTTAGGTGTAATTGGAGTGTGCTAAGGTGATTAGATACATTTGTGTCTAATATGAGTGATGGTATCATAACCATAGGAAGATGTCATGTATGAGTGATTGCATACCTACATGTAGTACTATGTATGTGGTAGATGTAATGTATGAATGAATATATAATTGATGTGTGTGTGTGTGTGTGTGTGTGTGTGTGTGTGTGTGTGTGTTATAGGCTATTCATTTATGCATATTGATAGACCCATTAGTTAAAGCTCATTTTTTAATTTGAGAAAAAGGTTGCTAAGAATATTCTAATGCAAAAATAGAAAAATCCAAGTATAGTACTTATCCAACAACTTGATCAAATTCAAAACTAAAAAAAGAAGGAATTAAAGGTTTAAAAAGCTTAAAAAGTGAATAACTTCATGATTTCAAGTAGAGTTGATAGTATACCAAGATAAAATAGGGTCTATGTAGTCAAAATAATGATTTTCTTGTGAATAAAAGGTGTGTTTTTACTTAATTTTTTGTATTCAAAAATTTATTTCATGTTTGAAAGAAATAAAAATTCATTTTAAGAGAATTTATACTTTATCCAAGGTTCATGTCATTGAAATATTTTAAAGCTTATTTTCTATGTATTTATAGTCACTTACAGTCTCTTGTATCACATAGAAAAAGTTGCATGAGTTTGTTTAGAAGATTAGAGAAGTTGAGGGGAGTATTCAAGACTCTATTCAAAGTGTTATTTCTTTAAAATAGTCTTTAAGTTGTATGAATGATCAATTTGAAGCTATCAAAGTTTGTGTGTAGAGTCAAACCTTAGAATAGGGTTTTTGATACAAAAAGAACCATAACTTGCATTTGAACTAGTGGAATCTCCTTAAAATCATACGTAAGTTGTAAGAGAAAGTTTAAAAGTTATTCCAATAGGTATCATGCTCAAACTTACCTTGTTATTACAAATACAAAGGACTATTATTTTATCTGCATGTAGATAGTCACAGGAAAGCTCAGTCAAGAGAAACTTCAAGTGTTTTACTTTGTTGATTGAGTATAAACCTATTATTAAGGTCCAATGTTATTGTGTAAACACTATAGAATATTTTATTAAAGTGATTCAAATCATTTTGTAGTTAATACAAGTCAATATCATTCTAAGTAGGTAGATTAGGTGATTTGGACTTAAAGAGAAGAGTTGCCATTAAAATCTAATTCTTAATAAATAAATAATTGAAATTGGTTTATCATCCTTAGAGATAGTCTCTGAACATCTTAAGAAAGCTTTATAATAATCCTTTGGTGATCTTAGATTAAGAACATATTTTCAGGACCAAACATGCCTATATATAAGATTGTAATAGTTCTTAGGACTTGGTCAAAATTTTGGTAACTTTGGTGATCTAATTAGTATTTTGATCTTGTGTAAAGACACATTTGCGTCTTGTATCATTGTCTTGAGATTTTCATTTATTTTTTGAAGTGAATGAGTCCAAAAACAAAGGTATTTGTATACCTCTTTGTATCATGTCTTTAAGAGGTAGAATATGGCCTAATAAGCATATAAAGGGTAGAGTTGTTGTCATCTAAGTTCTGAGTTAAATATATTCATGAACTAAGAAGCTTGAGTCAAATAATTGGTGAAACCCTCATAGTCTTATTTAAAGAAGTGAGGATTTACAAGTGAGATATTTAAGAGTAAAATAAGGGTTTTGCTTGAAGGTAGATTAGTGTCTTAGGACTGAGTACCCTATTTTAAGTCATTAAAAGTGTCTTTTGATCTAAATATAAAGGCTAAGAATTCAAGAGATAATACTAAAGAATAAGGTCATTAGTATTTCAATACTAATACTCAGAAGACCTTTTATGATAGACCAATAGATAGTTTATGGTTAGGAAGAGACCTAATTATAAGAAAGTTTTTATAAGACCTTAAAATAGATCAGGTTGAGTAAGTGGAACACTTATTTTGACACTAGTAGAGAATATTAAAGATCAGGATTGACTTGTATAGTTAGGTATGGCATACTCCTTGAGATCAACATATGGCTCAGTTATTTAATCAATTAGGTCATACTCAAGTAGATAAAGTAGGTAAAGTAGGCATGTAATCCTCAATGGTATAAATATATTACATATGTAACATGATTTGAAACCTTGTTTCTCATTCTATCTTCTGATCCTGAAATTATGAAAACTAAGTATTGACTAGAAAGGAATTTGAAAAAATAAGTTTTAAATGGTAATTCATATACCTCTATAATCAATTTTATAAGATTCAAAGTGGCCTTAATTTTTTACATTTATTTTACTAAATATATCCTTGAAAAAAAATGGTCACAATAGATCAAATAAAATAAAATAAAAAATAAAAGACACAAGACAACAAAACACAAACCAAAAAAAAAAAAAGATCAAAGGGTGTATGCCCTTTCAACTTGAAAAGGGTGTATTCCCTTTACAAAGGGTGTGCACCATTTACAAAGGGTGTGTGCCCTTTACAAAGGGTGTATACCCTTTATAAAGGGTGTATGCCCTTTAAAAATGGAGTGTGCCCTTTACAAAGGGAGTGTGCCCTTTACAAAGGGAGTGTACCCTTTACAAAAGATGTACACCCTTTGGACTACAAAGGGCATACGCCCTTTAGGGTGAAGACTAACCCTTATGATATTTACATTAGTTTTTTTAAAAGTGTGTATGCCCTTTATATAAATTTTGTTGTATTTTTCATTATATCATGTTCTTGGTCCCCAATTTTTTTGCATCCACCTACTCTCTTTTATATGGTGATACAAGATAAGACAAAATCACATGTCATTCTATGTAAATAAAGCATCCATGATCTCACATGGTGTGTGGCCTCAATCATATACCCCCATCATAAAATCTTCATTGAATCTACAAAATTAAAACAAAATGAACATCAAATCAAGATATATAAATCCAAATAAAATCTATCCATCACTATCATGTCTATATCTAAATCCATAAAATGGAGTGATCAAAATTACAACTATAATTTTATACCTTAATATGTTCCCTCTACATGGATGGTCTCTCCACCCCCTCAGGCACTGAGGACACCATTTTATCACCTCCATCCTCCCTTTGGCATGTCCTAAAGGCTATCACCCATATCTCTTGTTAAACACCAAGACTGACTATTATATCAATCTTTAACACTATCACATGGTCCATGTATGAGGTCTCACCTATGGTGATTCAGCCATGTGTGTGAATAATGTATCCTTTGAATTAATTCCTAGCTCCTCCCCTCTCACTACTAACTCCACCTTAATCCTACAATATTGTCTCCTACTTAAAGACTAATATACATGTCATGGTCTTAATACTAGAACCTCTAGTAGAGGTTCATATTCTCCTTAGGTCCTTAGAATGTATCACCATGTATGGTTGTAAATATATAGGTATAAGTGAGATTACCTAAACCATCCTAGAACCTTGGCACAAGAGTGTGGATATACCCACCAAGTATAGTGACTAGTCACCTCAGACACTTCCTGAGCTTATACCATAGATGTCTAAGATGTCTATGAGTCATTAGTCCCCTTATAATGTATCCATTAAATTTCATCCCTATGAATGATATCCAACCTCATATACCATAAAATTTACCTAGCTAAAATAAAATATATGATCATCTCACCCCAAGGCAAGTGGACCAAAATTTTATGTGGCAACCACATAGGATGATACATCAAAGACATCTCATAGACCTATTAGTTTAATGACATGATTAGACCCATAATAATTTATCACCTTGTCAAAATGCAATAAAATTCATGCACTAGCTGAACCTAGATACTTACTCCTATGATTTAAATTGTGCCCTACTCTAGAGATACCTAACATAATGCTATAGCAATCAACAGTATTCCTCCATCATAAATTTTTTAAATCACACATAGGATCATCAAGCCTATAATAACCTTTCAAATGTCTAGTTATTATGATAAATATACATTAAAAAATAAAACAATTAGGGCCTATTAGGCATATCTATCTTACCCTATGGTCTAGTGAGCCAACTCATGTCTCTCATCCATAGTTTTTGGCCCATCACAAAATATGGGTGTACCATCTATTATTAAACCCAAAATAACAAGAAAATATTATAAGGTAATATCCACCTTAATATCATCCCCATCCACCTTCCATATGAAGGTGTTAGTCCTCCTCTACCAATGACCTAAGAACCTCACTAGCATATTTTCCTCTAAAGAAACCCTACACATATCTATAATGCCTCCAAACCATAGGTTGAACAATTGATTTTGGTCTTCATCTAAATACTTGGATAGTATATCTAATAGCCAAGATGCATCATTGATAGTATACCATAGACATGGTCATATTTATGGCTAAAACATTCCCCCAAAAAATGCCTAATTAACCTTCTATTAGATAAAAATGACTGAAAAATCAAGTAAAACTAAAAAATTACACAAAAACCAAAAAATTAAATGTATCACCCATCAACAACTATTGTATTGACCATGTGAATAATATCCTCATACATCAGCCATCTAAATATATTATATTAACCATATCATGATTATTTTACTACATCATCCATTTGTATTTGTATTGTACTAGCCATATATTACGTATTTTCTTTCCTTGGTCATATGTTTGACCATAAATACCATTTAATATAATTCTATTGGTCAATTTTCAATTTCTTGACCATATAATTGTATTGTCTAAGCTGAGACAATTTTCTCATAGTAACCATTTATCTTTAGGCCCATAAATTGCCTATCAATTTTTATCCTCAATTTGATACTTATTATATAAAAAAATTCTACTCATATTTTCCCCATTGCATAATTTTCATAGATCTATTTTACCTATCCACCCAAAAATTTATTACATGATCCTTGATGGTTATTATAATATCCCCTGAATACTCTATTCAACATCCTCTCATCATCATCTCTCTCTACATTAGAAATGGTCACCTAAATCTCTTGATATTTAAAAATATAAAATGTTCATATGATAATATTTTTAGATTATTTATATCAAAACTTTTTAAAATATAACATTTGTTAATTTTTTGCTTAGATTTCATTTATTCATCATTTTTTTAATTTATTTGGGACCTTTGATGAATAGAAATAAGTGTTAAAATCCTTGTGTCATAAGGAATTATTTAATACTAACAAAATATTTTTATAGGTATTTTGATTTTTTTCTTTTTTTAGGTCTACCTGAGAATTGATAACATAGCTTTAGCACCTTACATTAGGATTTTAGGCACCTAAGCTACTCAAGTCATCTTAGCATCACTTTGGAACCATATATCATTTATTTTCAATCCAGATAAGTGAAGGTACACATATGTATTTATGTTCATTTCATTATCTCATTTTTTAAAATTTTATTTAAAGTACTTTTTTTTAACTTCCATGTTACTATGTTCTTTCCAAAGCACCATCCTAAGTTAACCTTGTTACATGTGATGATTTTTTATTTTAGGTGTGGGTGGGGGGATACTTTTTAGTTATTTATGTTTTCTCTTGTAGGACATTTTGGTTCATTAATCTCTATGAGTGCATGTCCTAAGGAGTGCACAAGGATAAGTGTGGGCCAATTCATGGTACTTTGTGAGAGATTATAATATGATCACATTTTATACATATACACTTATTATCATGCTATATGATTTGTATAGCCTTATCTAGTTCATCTCCCTTCTTTCCATCTTTTTTTTCTTAGTTTTATTCATTTACCGTACTATTTCAACCATATAAAATTAGTTATGTAGTGTTCCCTACATTCTATATTATATAATTCATGGCTAAAATAGTTATTTTCCTACTTGTGGTCTCTTCCTGACTGTATCAACCCTATCAAAATAATTTTTTGATTTTTCAATTGTATTGTCCTTAGCCAACGTAATATTTTTTTGTCATGATTCATAATACTATATTGATCTAGGTCAAGTCTATCAACATATTTCATATTTCACTTTTAGGAGTTTAACTTGTACATATAGGATTCTTAAATGATATTTTTATTAAATTATAACACCATTATACTATGCTTGTGCATGAAAAATTTCCTTTTTAGAAGAGGAGGAATTAGGGTATATGAGTTTATACTTGTGGAGGTTTAAGATTGTACAAGGTATTTGGAATATTAAGGATATAATTTTAACTAACAAGGTACACCTATTCTTTGGCATCTCTAACTAAATATTCTTACGTTTGAATATTTACATCTTTAGTTTCACCTATAACATCTCTCAAAAAGTGCCAAACTAATTGGGAGATTGATGCATTAAAAATTCAACCCAAGATAAGTATCTTTATCCATTCATTGTTTTTTTATTTTATTTAGTGTGTGTGTGTGTGTATCAATACATATATATGTATGTATGTACATGTATATGTACACACACACACACACACACACACACACACACACACACACACACACACACACACACACACACACACACACATATATTGGCTAAGCTTATACAGTTTTATCAAGGCAACAGTTTCTCTTTAGGCTCATAAAATTTTGGTATGCTTTGAAACAAAAATATAGAATGCCTACCCATTGCCTATAAATTTGTATTCTCGACTTGATATTTATTAAAAAAAAATTCTACACATATTTTCCCCATTACTTAATTATCATATATCTATTTTATTTATACATCCAAAAATTAATTACATGATCTACCTTGATTGTTATTGTAATAGGTCCTCAACACTCTCCTCGACATCCTCTCATCATCATCTCTCTCTGCACTAGAAATGGTCACCTAAATCTCTTAATATTTCAAAATATAAGATGTTCATATTATTATATTGTTATATTATTTATATCAAAACTTTTAAAATCTAACATTTGTTAATTTTTTGCTTAGATTTCATTTATTGGTCATTTCTTTGTTTATTTAGGACCTTTGACAAATAGAAAGAAGTGTTAGAATCCTTGTGTCATAAAGAATTATTTAATAGTAACAAAATATTTTTATAGGTATTTTGATTTTTTTCTTTTTTAAGGTCTACCTGAGAATTGATAACATAGCTTTAGCACCTTACATTAGGATTTTAGGCACCTGAGCTACTCAAGTCATCTTCGCATCACTTTGGAACCATATATCATTTATTTTCAATCTAGATAAGTGAAGGTACACATATGTATTTATGTTCATTTCATTATCTCATTTTTTAAAATTTTATTTAAAGTACTTTTTTTTTAATTCCATGCTACTATGTTCTTTCCAAAGCACCATCCTAAGTTAGCCTTGTTACATGTGATGATTTTTTATTTTAGGTGTGGATGGGGGGATACTTTTTAGTTATTGATGTTTTCTCTTGTAGGACATTTTGGTTCATTAATCTCTATGAGTGCATGTCCTAAGGAGTGCAGAAGGATAAGTGTGAGCCAATTCATGGTACTTTGTGAGAGATTATGATATGATCACATTTTATACATATGCACTCATTATCATGCTATATGATTTGTATAGCCTTATCTAGTGCATCTCCCTTCTTTCCACCTTTTTTTCTTAGTTTTATGCATTTACCATACCATCTCAACCATATCAAATTAGTTATGTAGTGTTTCCTACATTTTATATTATATCATCCATGGATGACATAGTTCTTTTCCTTCTTGTGGTCTCTTCCTGGCTGCATCAGCCATTTTAAACTAATTTTTTGATTTTTCAATTGTATTGACCTTAGCCAACATAATATATTTTGTCATGATTCGTCATACTATATCAATATAGGCCAAGTCTATCAACATATTTCATATGTCACTTTTAGGAGTTTCACTTGTACATATAGGATTCTTAAATGTTATTTTTATTAAATTATAGCACCATTCTTCCATGCTTGTGCATGAAAACTTTCCTTTTTAGAAGAGGAGGAATTAGGGTATATGAGCTTATACTTGTGGAGGTTTATGATTATAC
Source organism: Torreya grandis (assembly GCA_037957365.1). Taxonomy (NCBI): domain Eukaryota; kingdom Viridiplantae; phylum Streptophyta; class Pinopsida; order Cupressales; family Taxaceae; genus Torreya; species Torreya grandis. The sequence continues at coordinate 804,373 of JARHVA010004217.1, forward strand.
AAGGTATTTGGAGTCTTAAGGAGAGAATTTTAACTAACAAGGTACACCTATTCTTTGGCATCTCTAACTAAGGATTCTTAGGTTTTAATCTTTAAATCTTTAGTTTCACCTATAAAATCTCTCATAAAGTGCCAAGCCAATTATGAGATTGATGCACTAATAATTCAACCCAAGATAATTATCCTTATCCGAGCACTCTTTATTTTATTTTATTTAGTGTGTGTGTGTATCAATACACACACACACACACACACACACACACACACACACACACACACACACACACACACACACACACACACACACACACACACACACACACACACACACACACACACACACACACACACACACACACACAAAAAAAAAAAAAAAAAAACATGTGTGTGTGTGTATGTGAGCACATGCTAGAGTAATATGTTGTTTATCTTCCCATGCTTATATTAGCTTATGTTACCTTTGAATATTGTTACAACCTTAGATAGATAGCTCTTGGTTACAATCCCTAGTTTATATATTGATTGGTTACCACTTAATGGAATTTATATCTCTTTATTTTACCCATTTTACATATTTGATGTAGGTTTTATTTGTTTTTTAGTTCCTTACATAGAATTTCTAATTACATCCTTGATCCTCCTTTTTAAAAACAACTCTTTCTTACAACCCTGACCCACTTTTCAATGTGGCATGTTGTATGTATGTTGGATCTAGTATGGTCTTATCCCTATTCCCATGCATATATACATACATACATATATGTATGCATGCATGCATATATGTATGTATGTATTTATGCATGTGTGTGTGCATGTATGTGTGTGTATTAGTACATATATATACATATAAAAATACATACATATATATGTTTGTACATTCATATGTATAGATATATATAGTTGTATATATATAGACACACACACATGCATGTGTGTATATATATGAGCACATAATAGAGTAGTATGTTATTTATCTTCACATGCTTAGATTAGCTTATGTTACCTTTGTATATAATCACAACCTTAGATAGTTACTTCTTGGTTACAATCTCTAGTTTAGATATTGATTGGTTACCACTTAATGGCATTTATATCTCTTTATTTTACCCCTTTTACCTATTTGATGTATGTTTTATTTGTTTGTCAATTTTTTAGATAGAATTTCTAATTACATCCTTAATCCTCATTTCTAAAACAACTCTTTCATACAACCCTGCCCCACTTTGCAATGTGGCATGTTGTAATGTTTTTAAGCATGGGAAGATAAAAAACATACTAATCTATCATGTGCTCATATGTATATAAAGAAGAAAGGTAAAAAGGTAAAGTTTGGAGAAGCAAATGCTTCTATCACATTTTTTTGTCTTGTTTGAAATTTATTTTCTAACCTTTCTCCCTTGTTTCTTTGGGGGTTGTTTGTACACACCTTGAAAGGTATAGATGTTGTCTTCCCATTTCAAGGTATTTATTTTGATGTGTACTTTTCCTCATTTATTTTATTAGATAATTGTATAGTTCTCTTTTACTCAGCGAACCTTGTATGGCTTTATGGATGCATCTTTTCACCATTTTTTGGAATAAAATGTACCAAATCTTTTGTATACACACACACACACACACACACACACACACACACACACACACACACACACACACACACACACACACACACACACACACACATATGGTACATGTATACGCACGCGAGTAAAAAATTGATATTTAGCACATAGAGGATACAAAAGATATTTGAGATAGACTTAAACATACTCGATGGACTTCCTAAAAGAATGATTTTAATTTTTAGGATCCCAAAAGGGAAAACAAAAAGCATACACTTCCTTAGACACAAAATAGACTGAGACTCTGATCTCTAGCAAAACTTGAATGAAATATTAAGAGCCTGCTCTATTTATAAATGGATAGAGAAGAGATCAATGGTTGTCTTCAAGATGCAAGATCAATGAATATAAATAAAATCAATAAATTAGTGGGGTAAAGGGTCCACTATGCATTGCCAAATAGTACAAAGGATATGTCAACACCGATGACAAAATACTACCTTTAGATAGTGGTGAGGTCCACAAAAGATATAGAACTATATCATACCCATATTCATGCCTATAGACAAACCTTGTAAGTAGTCATTTAATCACATTATTCATCATCAACAAATTCATAGTCTCCTTATGGGGAATAATGATTATCTTCAAAGTCATAATGATGATCTAAAATGAAGAGAATATCATATTTTATTTGGTATGATCATCATCATCAAGGTACATAGCTGATGGAACATGAACTAGATGACCTGGAGGTGTCAGAGGAAATACAACTTCATGAATAATGGTAAACCTGGCTCATAGAGCTACTAATGGTTGGGATGGAAACAAACTATTATGCAAATTTATCTAATGATTTTAAACTAAAAACAATTCAAATTTTATCCTAAAAGGAATCTTTAGAGCAATAAAAATATTCATTAGCTGATCTAGAGCAATATGCACATCAAGCTATTTAGATGCCTTGAGAGGAAGAACATAGTCTAGAAATTCTTTTAAATAATCTAGAATTTCATCAAATAACCAAAAAATTTCCCTTGCTAGATTATATTATGGCTATAATGAAAACCACTAGATAAGAAACTCAAATCCTTGCCTTTGTATGAAATTTTTAAATGGATTATTGGGTCCACATAGTCTAGGATTTTTATTCTCATGATAGAGAACAATTACTGAAGACCATCTTTTATAATTAGGTTCTCTAAACTGAGATTCCCATCTTAGATGTGAATTATTAAGATCAACAAAGGCTTCATAGGATTTTCTTACCAGAGCATTGGATTCATTTTTCAATTGATCAGCCACTGAAGGAGTTGATCTCCAAATATGTTCATGGAATTCTTCTCATATTTCTATCACAACCATTCTAACTAAATATTTTGAATTTGCTTCTATAGATGAAAAATCTACTAAGCAATTCTTGTTTCTAGCAATATGCTCTATTGTAAAATCAAAATTTGATAGAAATGTAGCCCACCTAATTAACATGCTAGTAGAACCCTTTTTTATATTATCATAAGAATTTAAAATACTCATAAAATTATTCAAATCAAATCTAAGAATTTCTAAGATCTAATAAAGAACATAAAAGCTTGAATAACTTTTATTGCAGCTAAGATTTATTTTTGAGTTAAATGATAATTATTATGTGCTTGTTTGAAACATTCTAAATCAAACCTACATAGTTTTTATACAGCATTTTTAACACTACACCCTAAAAGTTTTTATATGTATCATCTTTTATTATCTTCAAACCATTACTAGGTAAAGATAATGAAGTTTCTGACAATTTTGTGTAATTTTCTAAATTGCCTTAGTCATTTTATTATTCTATGCAGGAGGAGTTTTAGACAATATTTTATTGAGTAGCAATCTATCTTAAGAAATATAATAGTAGTAACTGGATACATAATTTACACAACTAAGAAATCTTTGAACCATTTTTTTATCTATAAGAATATCAGGGAAATTCTTAATATTTTTTAAGATATGTTCTTGAATAGCAATTTCTCTAGATTTTATGATAACACCTAGGAATTAAATTTCATCTTTGAACACCATCATTTTATTTTTAGAAAATACCAATCCATTTTCATATATAGTCTGATAAAAAATTTCAAGATGATTTATATGATCTTTTGGAGATTTAGAGATTACCAAAATATCATCAATATAAACAATTATGAATTTAGAATGAGATGCAAAGATTTTGTTCATCATCTTTTGAAATATATTTGGAGTAGTTTTTAAACCAAAAAGAACTTTCCATTCATAATGTCCAAATGGAGTGCTAAAAGCTATTTATACCTATCCTACTCTACAACTTCTAGCTACTAGAATCTAGATTTTAAATCAAACTTACTATAAACTTTACTCCCATTGATTATTTGAAGAATTTCATCTTTAGAAGTAATAGGATGTTAGATTGGGATTACATACTTATTCAAAGGTACATAATTCACCACTAATCTTTTCTTTCTTCTGACTTGTTCTGATATTTTATTTACATAGAAAACTTCACATGCCCAAGGACTAGTAGAATATCTAATTAATACTTGTTTCTTTAACTGATCAATTTATCTAAAACATTCTTCACATAAGCTAGGAGACATATCTAAGTATTGAGATTTGAACTTAGGTTCAACATATTTTCCATTTTATCTTTAATCATTTTTAATTGTATTCTACATTCATGAAATTTTCTATATTGAAAAGCTAAAATATTTTTTGAACATCAATACTTTTTTATTTTCTCAATGATGGGATCGATACTAGCACTGCAAAGATTTATTTTTTGTTGGATCTATCTTATATCTACAGCTTTCTTTGGCTTTTCCTGAAGAGGTATTCTGCATTCATATTTGGATTTTTTTTATACAAAGAATATTAATTATATAGAATGATTTCATGAGGATGAATAGTAATAGGATACAGGCTTGACAAATTATTTTATCCTATCATCATTTCATATGAGGGCATCTCATGCTAAACAACATTAAACATATAAATAGATTCTCCAAACTATACTAGAACCAATGCAGATAATTCTGATATAAGAATCTTAGTGTTGAATGTTAACTTATGAAATTAGATTGCCATATGTTAAAAGGAATATCATGAAATCTAGCAAGAGAAATATCTACACTAGTGTCTAACAAGACATCTAGACCGTAAGGCTTCAAACCTTCCCATTTAATCTAAATTTCGCAAACAAGATTATTTGTGAACTGTGTAGAGATATAATGGATTTGATTATTTTATAATTCATGACTATTTTATACTCCTCAAAATGAGACTCTATCTCATTTGTGACTTGGACCAATTTTTATTCAAATAATTGTTCCTCTCATGAGTAAGAGCTTCTTATTTTAAGAGAGTTTCTAATTCTCTCTGAGATTTATCTAGGAAAAATTGGAGCTTATGAATTATTTTCTTACACCAAAAATATCTAGGATAAGTATCAAGCTAATAAACTACATCAATCTTAGAATAAAAATTCTCAAAGGAAACATATGAGAAGATTTATTTGCAAGAAATTATTTTTTCCTTTTCCATTGGCCAATTGCATTTAGTATTTTTGTTCTAATGCAAAAAAGCATTGTTACATAGACATTCTTGTAGAAATCAGATATACAGGTGTTTGATCATACTTGTCTTTTAGATATGAAAGTTTTTGGGATATAGTAAGTGCATTAGGAAAAGGACTTGAGATCATATGAATCTAAAACCCTACCTCTGAATCATAATCTGAATATTTTGGTAAAGAGTCACTACTAACAAAATTCATGATGACCTGATTATTTGATTCATCTGTATCCCAAATAATATATGATTCATATAAATATTCTTCATCAAAAATCAAAATATATTTATCTTCATTCAAATCATGGCTTTCTAAGAAATTTATTTTCTTATATTCCTTCTTCTTATTAGTACACTTATTAGCATAATGATCTTCTTGGCACAAGAAACATTTAACAGGCTTCTTTTGATATCCATATTTTCTCTTTCTAAAAATTCTCTTGGGAATGGATTTCTTTTTCTTAGATTTATATCTAGGTTTCCATTGTCTTTCTTCTTGGAATTTTTTTTGAAGAGAGCACTTTCAGGAATAGTATTTTTTCTTCTTTCTATACTATTTATATTTATGTGCATCTATGTACCGAAAACCAAAATTATAATACAATATGTTGCAAGATTTAGCTCCAATTTATTTATGGAACTAGAGGGTTTCTTTTTGGGATTTTATTTTAGCACATAATTGATTATTTGCAACTTTGTTATTCTAATTTATTCTACCAAAAGACATGGCAGATAACTAATATTTCATGACAACTTTATACTTGTTTGCAAAATACTCTGGAAAAGATTCAATATATCTTAACTTGTATGCAGGATTGAATATTTCACCAGTGTTGTAAAATAAGTTTTTCATGTAGCACATATATTCATCTATCCTTGTCATGTCACATAATTATGCTTTCATGAATTTAGATTTACCAACTTTCTTCTCATTATCAAGTGTGCCTACAAATTTTGATAACAATACATTACATAATGTAAAAACTAGTTGATCATGAGAATAAATGGTAGTGTGAAATGATTCACCACATACATCCCACCATTTTTTGATGTTGCCTATGAATACATTTGATATATGTTGAGCAACTATAAAGGGATATTTTTTCATACCATAAATTTATACATTTGCCCAAGGTAACATAGCATGTATCATTTATTTTCTTTTCTTTGGAGGTCCATAATTAAACTTCTAAAAGAATGGTTGTAGATTCATAGTTCTTATCTAAGAATCTAGAAGAGGCCTAGAAGAAGAACCAATTTTAGGATTGAAGTATGCTTCTACTTCATGAGGTTTTATTTTAGCCATATCTATCTAGAAAGTTTTATCCAAAGATTTTTCTGTGTCTAGAAAACTCTTAGCCTTAGCCTTTTTAAAGGATTTTCTTTGAATTTTAAGCACATCTTACCAGGTTTTAGTGCTTTTGATATAATATTCATTATGAAGAACAATAGACTCTCTGGATGGTTCAATATATCTAGGATGTTATTTAGATTTTCTCAAGACCTCTAAGATTTTTGAAATAGAGGAGACTTTAGGAGCTTGTTCCACCATTTCTCTCACAATACTATCTGAAATGGAACTTATCTTACTTATACTTTGTTGAATCTGAGTTTGTTTTTCTTCAATGACTTATATCTAAGGTAGTATTATATCCATAATTAGAATTTGTTGAATAATTTTATTTTTAGAAGATAAACTATCAAATACTATCTGTTGTTGATTTCTTAGACTAGTAACAGAATCATCAAGCTTTTGTATGATTTGAGTATGATGAGTTTTAGTGGATTCATTCGAGTTACCAATGGCTTGAATAATATTTCTTTTTTGATATAAGTCTATAATTCTAAGCACCTTTGAAACTTTAGATAAACTCTCTTGTATTTAGCTCATAAAAGCCATTGGAACATAGAATAATATTAAATATCATCACAAAAGCTGACCAGTTTTGTGTACCAATCAAGTCATATGTTACAATTATTTTAGGATAAGTTGATATATGATGATATGTACTATAAATAATTCATAGGCATGCTATATCATCAGTTATATTTTATAAAATATGAAATTTATATGATCTTATTCAATATATAAATTTGATTATAATTGATAAACTATTAAAGATAATATTTTATAATATTATTCTATTTATTCATACTATACAAGGATTTTATAGTTTCATGAAAATATATGTAATGATGGAAGTTCCTATATTTAGAAATTAAGTATAATTGATTTTCATATATATGATACATAAATATGCTAAATTAAATATATCAGCACAAGGCAAAAGTGTGGTGTGCTGAGCTACTGAAAATAGTCAAATCATTCCAGCCGAATCTATATCCTGGATCGATTTGAAATTTTCAAGAAAATGGAATGTTGACATAGATTTTATTCAGAAGCCTAGAAAATATTTATCTTTGGCTACCTCTATCAAAGACTTCCCTGATAAATCTATAATCAATTTTGATTCTTAGAATGGGTTAAAAGATCATATGCAAGATCTATAGCTACAATCATCTCAATCTTCTTGTATTAATCCTTGTCTACATTTGAAAAAGATTCATGATCCTCAGGTGGACTCTTTCTATTGTACTAACTATCAAAATATAATCAACCATCCAAATCAATCCAGTATCAATATGACTAGAAGAGATTTAGATCTAAATAAACCACTAGAGAGAAATAAAAAGCTTATAGCTGAGACTAAGAAAATGAATATGGAGGGAACATCATATGAAGAAACAAGTCATATCTAGAAAAATCCATTAGGAGATAGATCTTATACATAGAAAGGTTTTCCAAAACTTGCAAATTGTAATCAGTATTCTCTTGATGGCAATTTTAGAGCCTAAATGTATTATTTAAGGTCTACAAATAAAAGCCTTGATTAGTCCACAAAATCAAAGTTGATGAACTGGGTTAACTTGACAACTAAATGTTTAAACAATAAGGTCTTTGAAATACAAGAGAGTGTCTCAAGTTTCAAATTTGCTTATAAGTATAGACTTATATCAAAAAGAAAATATTAGTCAAGCTATTGGTAACTTGCATTAATTCAATTTGCAACTCATCATACTCAAATCATACAAAAGCTTGATGATTCTATTACTAGTCTAAGACATTAACAACAGATAGTATTTGATAGTTTATCTTCTAAGAATAAAGTTATTTTGAAAAATCCAAATATGGATAAAATATTACCTCAGATAGAAATCATTGAAGAAAAACAAACTCAAATCTAGCAAAGTATAAGTTAGATAATTTCCATTTCATATAGTATTGTTAGATAAATGGTAGAACAAGCTCCTAAACTCTCCTCCATTCCATAAATATTAGAGGTCTTGAGAAAATTTGAACAACATCCTAGATAGATTGAATAATATAAAGAGTATATTATTCTTCATGATGAAGATTATACCAAAAACACTAAAACTTGGCAAGATGTGCTTAAATTCAAAGAGAATCCTTTAAAAAGGCTAAGGCTAAGAGTTTTCCAGACATAGAAAAATCTTTGGATAAAATTTTATAGATAGGTATAGCTAAAATATAACCTCATGAAGCAGAAGCATACTTCAATCCTAAAATTGGTTCTTCTTCTAAGCCTCTTCTAGATTCTTAGATAAGAACTATGAATCTACAACCATTCTTTTGGAAGTTTAATTATGAACCCCCAAAGAAAAGAAAATAAATGATACAGGTTATGTTAGCTTAGGAAAATGTACAAATTCATGGTATGAAAAAGGATCCATTTATAATTTCCTAATAGATATCAAATGGATTCATTGGGAACATCAAAGAATGGTGAGATGCATGTGGTGAATCATTTCATACTACCATTTATTCTCATGATCAACCAGTTTCTACATTATGTAATGCATTGTTATTATAATTTGTAGGCACACTTGATAATGAGAAGGAAGCCAGTAAATCTAAATTCATGAAAGCACAATTATGTGAAATGACAAGGATAGATGAATACACGTGTTACATGGAAAAATTATTTTACAACACTAGTGAAATATTTAATCCTGCATATAAGTTAAGATATATTAAATATTTTCTAGAGTATTTTGCAAACAAGTATAAAAATTTCATGAAAGATGAGTTATCTACCATGTCTTTTGGTATAATAAATCAAAATATCAAAGTTGTGAATAATCAGTTATATACTGAAATAAAATCCCAAAAAGAAACCCTCAAGTTCCATAAACAAATCGGAGCTAAATTATGCAACACTCTAGATGATAATTTTGGTTTTAGGTGCATAGATGCCCATAAATACAAATAGTATAGAAGCAAAAAAAAGACTATTCCTACAAGTGCTCTTCTCAAAAAAAATTCCAAGAAGAAAGACAATGTAAACCTAGATATAAATCTAGGAAAAACAAATTCATTCCCAAGAATTTTTTTAGAAAGAGAAAACATGGATACCAAAAACATCCAATTAAATGTTTCTTGTGCCAATGATATCATTATGCTAATAAGTGTCATAATAAGAAGAAAGAATATAAGAAAATAAATTTCTTATAAATACGTGATTTGAATTAAGATCAATAAATTCTAATTTTTTATGAAGAAGCTTTATATGAAACATATATTATTTGGGATATAGATGAATTAGACAATCAGGTCAACATGAATTTTGTCAGTAGTGACTCTAAATCAAAATCTTTAGATTATGATTTAGAGGTAGGGTTTTAGATTCATATGATTTCAAGTTAATTTTTTGATGCACTTGCTTTATCCCAGCAACTTTCATATCTAAAAGACAAGTATGATCAAATACCTATATATTTGATTTCTACAAGAATTTCTATTTAAAAATAATTTTTTTTAGTAGAACAAAAATATCAAATGTAGTTGGCTAATGAGAAAAGGCAAAAATAAGTTATTGTAAAGAAATCTTCTCATATGTTTCTTCATGAGCATTTTAGTTCTAAATTGACACAGCTTATCAGCCTGATACTTATGCTAAATCTTTCTGGCATAAGAAAAGAATTCATTAGATCCATATTTTCTTAGATAAATCTCAGAGAGAATTAGAAACTCTCTTAAAAGAAGAACCTCTTGATGATGAAGATGAATAATTATTTGAACAAGAACTAGTCCAAGTCACAAATTAGATAGACTCTAATTTTGAGGAGGAGAAAATAGTCATGAACTATAGAATAATCAAATCCATCATATTTTACATACTTCATAAATAATCTTATTTTTGAAATTCAAATTAAATGGGAAATGTTCAAGCCTTACAGTCTAGATGTCTTGCTAGACACTGGTGTAGATATTTCTCTTATTAGATTTCATGTTATTCCTTCTGACATGTGGCAATCAAATTTTCATAAGTTAACATTCAACACTAAGACTATTATATCAGAATTATCTACATTGGTTCTAGTATAGTTTAAAGAATCTATATATATGGTTAATGTTGTTTAGCATGGGATGCCCTCATATGGCATGATGATAGGATCAGAAAATTTTTCAATCCTGTATTTTATTACTATTTAACCTCAAGAAATCATTTTAGCTAATAAGTATTCTTTGTACAAAAAATCCAAATATGAATGTAGAATACCTCTTAAGGAAAAACCATAGAAAGTTGTAGATACAAAATGGATCCAGTAGAAAATAAATCTTTGTAGTGCTAGAATTAATCCCATCATTAAGAAAATAAAAAAGGATTGTTCAAAAAATATTTTAGCCTTTCAGTTTAGAAAAGTTCATGAATGTAGAATAGAATAAAAAATGATTAAGGATAAAAATGAAAAAGATGTTGAACCTAAGTTCAATTCTCACCACTCAAGTATGCCTCCTAGCTTATGTGAAGAATGTTTTAGAGAAATTTATTAGTTAAAGAAACAAGGATTGATTAGAGATTCTACTAGTCCTTAGGCATGTGAAGCTTTCTATGTAAATAAAAGATTAGAACAAGTCAGAGGAAAAAAAAGATTAGTGGTGAATTATGTACCTCTGAATAAGTATGTAATATGAGTCCAACATCTTATTCCTTATAAAGATGAAATTTCTCAAAGAATCAAAAGATCATATAAATCATCTTGAAATTTTTTATTAGACTATATATGAAAATGGCTTGATACTTTCTGAAAATAAATTATGGTATTCAAAGATGAAATTAAATTCATAGGTGTTATCATAAAATCTAGAGAAATTGTTATTCAGAAACATATCTTAAAAAATATTAAGAGTTTACTTGATATTCTTATAGAAAAGAAAATGTTTCAAAGATTTTTTGGTTGTATAAATTATGTATCTGGTTACTACTATAATATTGCTCAAGATAGATTGCTGCTCAATAAAAGATTGTCCAAAAATCCTCTTGCATAGAATAATGAAATGACTAAGGTAGTTCAGAGAATTAAACAAAATTGCTAGAAACTTCCTTCATTATCTTTACCTGGTAATGGTTTGAAGATTATAGAAGGTGATGCTTTTGAAAAATTTTGGGGTCCTGTAGGTTTGCTTCAGGATGTTTCAAACAAGCACAGAAGAATTATCATTCAACTCATAAAATAAATTTAGCTGCAATAAAATATATTCAAGATTTTATGTTCTTTATTAGATCTAAAAAATTCTTGCTTAGATCTAATTTGAATAATTTTATGAGTATTTTAAGTTATTTTGATAATCTAAAAAGAGGTGTTGCTATTGGGGTTAACCAGGTGGGCTACATTTATATCATATTTTGATTTCACAATATAACATATTACTAGAAAAAGGAATTGCTTAATAGATTTTGCATCCAAAAAATCAAATTCAAAATATTTAGTCAGCATGGTTGTGATAGAAATATGAGAAGAATTCCATGAACATATTTGGCAATCAACTCATTTAGTAACTAATCAATTGAAAAATGAAGCCAATGCTCTAGTAAGAAAATCCTATGAAACCTCTATTGATCTTAATAATTCACATATAGGATGGACATCTCAATTTCAACTTAATGATAAAAGATGGTCTTCAATAATTATGCACTATCATGAGAATAATAATCATAGATTGTGTGGACCTAATAATCCATTTAAAAATTTCATACTAAGGTAAGGATTTGAGATTCTTATCTAGTGGTCTTCTTTCTAGCCATAATATAATTTGGCAAGGGAAATTTTTTGGTTATCTAATGAAATTATAGATAATTTAAAATAATTTATAGACTATGTTCTTCCTCTCAAGGCATCTAAAGAACTTAATGTGCATATTTCTCTAGATCAACTAAGGAATATTTTTATTTCTCTAAAGATTCCTTTTAGGAGAAAATTTGAATTGTTTTCAATTCAAAATCATCATATCAATTTGCACAGTAATTTATTTCCAGCCCAACCATTAGCAGATATATGGAAAAGTTTTACCATTACTCATGAACCCATATTTCCTCTAACACCTCTAGGTCATCTAGTTCATGTTTTATCATCTACGTACCTTGATGATGATGATGATCATGATGATGATACCAAATAAAATTTGATATTCTCTTCATTTCTAGATCATCATTATGACTCTAAAAATAATCATTATTCCCCATAAGGAGAATATGAATTTATTGATGATGGCTAATGTGATTGAATGACTATTTATGGGGTCTATTCATAGGCATGAACGTGGGCATGATATCCCTCTATATCTTTTGTTGACCTCACCACTATCTAAAGGCATGTATTCTAATAGTCATGTTGATAGATGATTTGTACTATTTGGTAATGCATAGTGGACCCTTTACCCCACTACTTTATTACTTTTATTTATATTCATTGATCTCACATCTTGAAGACAACCATTGATCTCTTCTCTATCCATCTATAAATAGAGGAAACTCTTCGTATTTCATTCAAGTTTTGCTAGAGATCAGAGTCTGAGTCTAGTTTGTGTCTAGGGAAGCAAAGAGCTCTTCATATTTCATTCAATTTTTGTTAGAAACCAGAGTCTAAGTATAGTTTGTGTCTAACAAACTATATGCTCTTTGCTTTCCCTTTCAATATCCCAAAAATTAAAATCTTTCTTTTAGGAAGTCCATCAAGTCTATTTAAGTCTATCTCAAATATCTTTTGTATCCTCTCTACGCTAAATATCAATCTTGTACTCGCGTGCCTAAGTCATATTTCCTCTTACACCTCTCAATCATCTAGTTCATGTTCCATCAACTATGTACCTTGATGATGATGATCATACCAAATAAAATATGATATTATCTCCATTATCATTATTTCTTATAAGGATAATATTAATTTGTTGATGATGACTAATGTGATTGAATGACTACTTACAGGGTTTATTCATAGGCATGAATATGGGCATGATATCCCTCTATATCTTTTATGGACCTCACCACCATCTAAAGTTAGTATTCTATTAGTCATGTTGATAGATGTTTTATACTATTGGGTGATGCATAGTGGACCCTTTACCCCACTACTTTATTATTTTTATTTTTATTTGTTGATCTCACATTTTGAAAACAACCATTGATCTCGTATCTATCAATCTATAAATAGAGGAGGCTCTTCATATTTTATTTAAGTTTTGATAAGGTAAGAGTCTGAGTCTAGTTTGTTTCTAAGGAAGCGTATGCTCATTTCTTACCCTTTTAGGATCCTAGAAATCAAAAGTTTTCTTTTAAGAAGTTCATCAAATCTATTTAAGTCTGTCTCAAATATCTTCTATATCCTCTATGTGCTAAATATCAATCCTATACTCATGTGCCTATGTGTGTACCCTTTTGGTGTCAGAGCCATGTTCAATTGTTCCTTCTATAAAAATCTTTATATATCAATATAATATAATATCTTTTGTTACATGTATTCTATCCTATTTTTATCCTAGCATTTTATATCCATTTATTCTTCTAAAGATAGGGAAGGGAATGATCTCGTAAAAGACATGAAGAAGGCATCATTGTAGATCTATATAGTATTGATAATACAAGACTATGGATGCATCAAACCAGATAACTATAGATAACACATGTATAACTGATATGGTCTTTCTTTCTGATATATCTATTGATTCATTTTACAATGCAAATGAAGTAATTGTAGAAATTAATGAAGAAAATTCTAGCCTTGAATGGAAATTGCCTACTTGAAAAGCCACAAAAGTATATAATAAGATGTTTTCTTTTCATCTACTTGTTAAAACTAATATTAAAGTTTCTATAAACATCATCAAAGTTAAGTAAAATGATGATTATAAGTATCATCTTCAGAGTGTAGATAATAAAACTATTTACCAATTAAACACTCAAACTAAATATAAGTTTATTCATATAGATGTTTTTACTATTGGTATTTTTCCTTTATTTTGAAGAGGTCTTAATGTAAGTCTCTTAGGTTTTATCCTTGATAATCGACATACTAGTTGTAGTTCCTTCTTATAAAGTGCTATCCAGAGTAGTTTACATGATGGCCTTGTAAATACAACTGCATATCCTAACTAGCCTATTGTCATTCATGATGAAGACAATCTCAATAAAGTACTAAAAAAATTTCTTCAAACCCATGGTTTTGAAATGATCCCTAGATCTTGTCTACTTACTATTAAATATTAGGTCATGTGTTGCTTAACAAATACCTTACATCCAACAGTTAAATATAGTCTCGCACATAGATTTTGTTCAGAAGCCTAAATTTTTTAATCTCTGGCTACCTCTGTTAAATACTTGCCTGATAAATATATAATTACATTTGATTCTTAGATTGGGTTAAAAAATCATATGCAAGCTCTATAACTACAATCATCTCAATCCTCTTGTAGTAATCCTTGTCTTCATTTGAGAAAGATACATGATCCTCAGGTGGACTCTTTTTATTACACTGACTATTAAAAGATAATCCACCATCCAAATCAATCCAGTATCCATATGACTAGAAGAGATTTGTATCTAAACAAAATTCTAGAGAAAAATAAAAAAAACTTATAGCTGAGGCTAAGAAAATTAATATAGAGGGAACATCATCTAAATAAATAGGCCATATCTAGAAACCATCATTAGGAGACGAATCTTATACAAAGAATGATTTTCCAAAACTTGTAGATTTTAATAAATATTATCCTAATGGAAAGTTTAGAGCCCAAATGTATTATTTAAGGTCTATATACAAAAGCCTTCATCAGTCCATAAAAACAAAGTTGATGAACTAGAATAACTTGGCAACTAAATGT
The DNA here is from genome assembly GCA_037957365.1 of Torreya grandis. Lineage (NCBI taxonomy): Eukaryota > Viridiplantae > Streptophyta > Pinopsida > Cupressales > Taxaceae > Torreya > Torreya grandis. The sequence goes on from JARHVA010004217.1 coordinate 819,696, forward strand.
TTAAACAATAAGGTCTCTAAAATATAAGAGATTTCATCTCAAGTTTCAAATATACTTAGAAGTATAGAATTATATGAGAAAGGAAATATTATTCAAGCCATTGGTAACCTGCATAGATCCATTGTAGCTCATCATACTCAAATCGTACAAAATCTTGATGACTCTATTACTAGTCTAAGAAATTAGCAGCAAATGATATTTTATAATATATCTTTTGAAAATAAATTTATTCAAAAAATTACAAATATGGATAAAATATTACCTCAGATAGAACCCATTGAAGAAAAACAAACTTAGATTCAACAAAGTATAAGTTAGATAAATTTCATTTCAGATAGTATTGTTAGAGAAATGGTAGAATAAGCTCGTAAAGTCTCCTCCATTCTAGAAATCTTAAAGGTCTTGAGAAAATTTGAACAACATCCTAGATGGATTAAACCATCCAAAGAGTCTATTATTCTTCATGATGAAGATTATACCAAAATCACTAAAACCTAGCAAGATGTGCTTAAAATTCAAAGAGAATCCTTTAAAAAGGCTAAGGCTAAGAGTTTGCTAGACACAAAAAAATATTTAGATAAAAGTTTCCACATAGATATGGCTAAAATAGAACCTCATGAAGCAGAAGCATACTTCAATCCTAAAATTGGTTCTTCTTTTAGGCCTCCCCTAGATTCTCAGATAAGAACTATGAGTCTACAACCATTCTTTTGGAAGTTTAATTGGGAACTTTCAGAGAAAATAAAAGAAATGATACATGTTATGTTAGCTTTGGTGAATGTATAAATTTATTGTATGAAAAAGGATCCCTTTATAGTTGCTCAAAATATATCAAATAGATTCATAGGCAACATCAAATAATGGTGGGATACATGTGTTGAATCATTTCACACTACCATTATTCTCATTTTCAACCAGTTTCTACATTATGTAATGGATTATTATCAAAATTTGTAGGCACACCTGATAATGAGAAGGAAGCCAGTAAATCTAAATTCATGAAAGCACAATTATGTGACATGACAAGTATAGATGAATATATGTGTTACATAAAAAACTTATTTTATGACACTAGTGAAATATTTAATCTTGCATAGAAGTCAAGATATATTAAATCTTTTCCAGAGTATTTGCAAACAAGTATAAAGCTGTCATGAAAGATGAGTTATCTACCATGCCTTTTGGTAGAATAAATCAAATTATCAAAGTTGTAAATAATCAGTTGTGTGCTAAAAAAAATCCCAAAAAGAAACCGTCAAGTTTCATAAATAAATTGGAGATAAATTTTGCAACACACTAGATGATAATTTTGGTTTTGGATGCATAGATGCACATAAATATAGATAGTATATAAGGAAGAAAAAGGACTAGTCCTGCAAATTCTCTCCTTAAAAAAAATTCTAAGAAGAAAGACAATGGAAACCTATATATAAATCTAGGAAAAAGAAATTCATTCCTAAGAAAAATTTTAGAAAGAGAAAACATGGATATCAAAAGAAGCCTATTAAGTGTTTCTTGTGCCAAGGAGATCATTATGATAATAAGTGTCCTAATAAGAATAAGAAATCTAACAAAATAATTTTTTTAGAAAGCCATGATTTGAATGAAGGTGAATATATTTTGATTTTTGATGAAGAAGCTTTATATGAATCAGATATTATTTAGGATATAGATGAACCAAACAATCAAGTCAACATGAATTTTTTCAGTAGTGACTCTGAACCAAAATCTTTAGATTATGATTCAGAGGTAGGATTTCAGATTCATATGATTTCAATTCCATTTCTTGATGCACTTAATTTATCCTAACAACTTTCATATCTGAAAGACAAGTATGATCAAACACTTGTATACATGATTTCTAAAAGAATGTCTATTCAAAAATAAATTTCTATATCAAAACAAAAATATCAAACGTAGTTGGCCAATGAGAAAAGGTAAAAATAAGTTATTGCAAAATAATCGTCTCATATGTTTCTTCATGAGCATTTTAATTCTAAGATTGACACAACTTATAATACTAATACTTATGTTAGATCTTTCGAGAATTTGAAAAAAAATTCATTAGCTCCAAATTTTCTTGGATAAAGCTCAAAGAGAATTAAAAACTCTCTTAAAAGAAGAAGCTCTTGTTGATGAAGATGAATAATTATTTAAACAAGAACAAGTCTAAGTCACAAATGAAGTAGAGTCTCATTTTGAGGAGGGGAAAATAGGCATGAATTATAGAATAATCAAATCCATTATAGTTTTTCACACTTTACAAATAATCTTGTTTGTAAAATTGAGATTAAATGGGAAGGTTTCAAGCCTTATAGTCTAGATGTTTTGCTAGACATCGATGCAGATATTTCTCTTGCTAAATTTCGTGTTATTCCTTTTGACATGTGTCAATCTGATTTTCATAAGTTAACATTCAATACTAAGACTATTATATCAAAATTATCTACATTATTTCCAATACAGTTTAGAGAATATATTTATATGTTTAAGATTGTTCAACATTAGATGCCCTCATTTGACATGATGATAGGATCAAATAATTTTTCAAGCCTGTATCCTATTACTATTCATCCTCATGAAATCATTTTAGCTAATAAATATTCTTTGTACAAAAAATCCAAATATGAATGTAGAATACCTATTAAGAAAAAACCAAAGAAAGTTGTAGATATAAGATGGATCTAGAAAAAAATAAATATTTGCAATGCTAGTATTGATCCCATCATTGAGAAAATAAAAAAAGATTAATGTTCAAAAAATCCTTTAACCTTTCAATCTAAAAAATTCCATGCATACAGAATAGAATTAAAAATGATTAAGGATAAAAATGGAAAAGATGTTGAACCTAATTTCAAAGCTCACCACACAGGTATGTCTCAGATCTTACATGAAAAAGATTTTAGAGAAATAGATAAATTAAAGAAACAAGGATTAATTAAAGATTATACTAGTCCTTGGGCATGTGAAGCTTTCTATGTAAATAAAAGATTAGAACAAGTTAGAGGAAATAAAAGATTAGTGGTGAATTATGTACCTCTGAATAAGTATGTAAACCCAGTTCAACATCTTATTCTTTCTAAAGATGAAATTCTTTAAAGAATTAATGGGACAAAGGTATACAGTAGGTTTAATTTAAAATCTAGATTCTAGTAGATACAGGTTGCAAAGCAGGATAGGTATAAAATAGATTTTATCACTCCATTTGAACATTATGAATGGAATGGTCTTCCTTTTGGTTTAAAAATTACTTTAAGTATATTTCAGGAGATGATGAACAAAAATTTTGCATCTCATTCTGAATTCACAATTATTTATATTGATGATATTTTGGTACTCTCTAAATCTCTAAAAGATCATATAAATCATCTTGAATGAATTTATCAGACTGTATATGAAAATGACTTGGTACTTTCTAAAAATAAGATGATGGTGTTCAAAGATGAATTAAAATTCCTAAGTGTCATCATAAAATTTGAATAAATTGCTATTCAGGAACATATCTTAAAAAATATTAAGAATTTCCTTGATATTATTATAGATAAGAAAATGCTTCAAAGATTTTTTGGTTGTGTAAATTATGTAGTCAGTTACTACTATAAAATTGCTCAAGATAAATTGTTGCTCAATAAAAGATTGTCTAAAAATTTTCTTACATGAAATAATGAAATGACTAAGGTAGTTCAAAGAATTAAACAAAATTGTCATAAACTTCTTCCATTATCTTTATCTGGAAATGGTTTAAAGATTATAGAAGTTAATGCATCTAAAAACTTTTAGGGTGTAGTGTTAAAATAAAAATTGGTAGATGGTATAGAAAAACCCTATAGATTTGCTTCAGAAAGTTTCAAACAAGCACAGAAGAATTATCATTCAACTTATAAAGAAATTTTAGCTGTAATAAAAGTTATTCAATCTTTTATGTTTTTAATTAGATCTGAGAAATTATTGCTTAGATCTAATATAAATACTTTTATGAGTATTTTAAATTCTTTTGATAATTTGAAAAAAGGTGTTGTTAGCAAATTAACTAGGTGGGCTACATTTCTATAAGATTTTGATTTCACAAGAGCATATTACTAGAAAAAAGAATTGTTTAACAGATTTTCCATATAGAAAAGCAAATTCAGAATATGCAATCAACATGGTTGTGATAGAAATATGAGTAAAATTCCATGAACATATTTAGTGATCGACTCCTTCAGTGGCCAATCAATTGAAAAATGAAACCACTAGTCTAGTAATAAAATCTTATGAAGCCTCTGTTACCTTAATAATCCATTTAAAAATTTTATATTAAGGCAAGGATTTGAGTTTCTTATCCAGTGATCTTCTAGCCACAATATAATCTGGAAAGGGAAAATTTCTGGTTATCTACTAAAATTATAGATTATTTAAAATAATTTATATACTATGTTCTTTCTTTCAAGGCATCTAAAAAACTTGATGTGCATATTGCTCCAGATCAGCTAAGGAATATTTTTATTGCTTTAAAGATTCTTTTCAGACTAAAATTTGAATTATTTTTAGTTCAAAATCATCAACTAAATTTGCACAATAGTTTGTTTCTATTCCAACCATTAGCATCTCTATGGAATAGGTTTACCATTACTCATGAATCCATATTTCCTTCAACACCTCTAGGTCATCTAGTTCATGTTCCATTAGCTATGTACCTTGATGATGATGATCATACCAAAGAAAATATGATATTCTCTCTATTTTTAGATCATCATTATGACTATGAAGATAACCATTATTCCACATAAAGATAATATGAATTTGTTGATGATGAATAATGTGATTGAATGACTACTTATGAGGCCTGTCCATAGGCATAAATGTGGACATGATATCCCTCTATATCTTTTGTGGATCTTACCACTATCTAGAGGTAGTAATCTATCAGCTATATTGATAGATGCTTTTTACTATTTGATAGTGCATAATGGACCTTTTACCCCACTACTTTATTGTATTTATATATATTTATTGATCTTGAATCTTTAAGACAACTGTTGATCTCTTCTCTATCCATATATACATAGAGGAGGCTCTTCATATTTCATACAAGTTTTACTAGAGATCAAAATCTGAGTCTAGTTTGTTTCTAAGGAAGTGTATGCTCTTTTATTTCCCTTTCAAGATCCTACAAATCAAAATATTTCTTTTTGAAAGTCCATCAAGTCTATTTAAGTCTTTCTCATATATCTTCTATATCCTTTATGTGTTAAATATCGATCTTTTACTCGGGTATCTATGCATGTACCCTTTTGATATCATAGCCATGTTTTATGATTAATTTTATAAAAATCTTGATATATCAATATAATATAATATATTTTGTTACCTATATTCTATCATGTTTTTATTTTGGCATTTTATATCCATTTGTTCTTTTGACAATAGGGAAGGGAATGATCCAGTAAAATCCATGAGGAAGGCATCATTGTGGATCTATATAGTACTGACAATATGAATACTATGGACTCATCAAATTAGATAACATAGGTAAAACTAATATGGTCTCTCATTCTAATATATTTGTTGATTCATTTTACACTACAAATGACGTAACTGTAGAAATTAATGAAGAAAATCCTAGCCCTGAATGGAAATTGCCTACTCTAAAAGCCACAAAAATATATGATAAACTTTCTCCTTTTCATCTGCTTGCTAAAACTAATATTAAAATTTTTGAAAACATCATCAAATTTAAGCAAAATGATGATTATAAGAATCATCTTTAGATTGTAGATAATAAAACTATTTGCCAATTAAAAGCTCAAATTAAATATAAGTTTCTGCATATAGGTGTTATTACTATTGGTATTTTTCCTTTATTTTGAAGATGTCTTAATGTTAGTCTCTTAGGTTATACCCTTTTGGTATTAGAATATTAATACATGATCGATATTTAGCACATAAATAGGTAACTAATTTTATGAGTATTTTTAAATGGATCTCTAGTAATCTAGGGATAAGTATTTAGGATCTATTGTATTCATAATATGCTCTTTATGAATAACACATAGACACATGAGTACATGATCAATATTTAGCACAAAAAGGACACATAATATATTTGAGATAGACTTGAAAAAACTTTATGTAATTCCTAAAAAAAAGATTTTGATTTACAGGATCTCAAAAGGGCAAGAAAAGAACATACACTTCTTTTGACACAAACTAGACTCAAACTCTGATCTCTAGAAAAACTTGAGTGATATATGAAGAGCCTCCTCTATTTATAGATGGATAGATAAGAGATCAACAGTTATCTTCAAGATGAGAGATCAATGAATATAAATAAAATCAATAAAGTAGTGGGGCAAAGGGTCCATTACGCACCACCAAAAAGTACAAAGCATCTATCAACATGATTGATAGAATACCATATTTAGAAAGTGGTGAGGCCTATAAAAGATATAGAGGGATATCATACCCATGTTCACACTTACAAATAGACCCTATAAGTAGTCATTCAATCACATTAGTTATCATCAACAAATTCATATTCTCCTTATGGGGAATAATGATTATCTTTAGAGTTATAATAATGATCTAGAAATTGAGAGAATATCATATTTTATTTAGTATGATCATCATCATCAAGGTACATAGCTAATAGAACATGAACTAGATGATCTAGAGGTTTTGGAGGAAATATAAATTCATGAGTAATGATAAACCTTTTCTATAGAGATGCTAATGGTTGGGATAGAAATAAACTACTGTGCAAATTTATTTGATAATTCTAAACTAAAAGCAATTCAAATTTTATCTTTAAAGGAATCTTTAAAGCAATAAAAATACTTCTTAGCTGGTTTGGAGCAATATGCATATCAGGTTCTTTAGATGTCTTGAGAGGAAGAACATAGTCTAGAAAATCTTTAAAATAATCTAGAATTTCATCAGATAACCAAAAAATTTCCCTTCCTAGATTATATTATGGCTAGAAAGAATACCACTAGATAAAAAACTCAAATCCCTGCCTTAGTATGAAAATTTTAAATGGATTATTGGGTCCACACAGTCTAGGATTGTTATTCTCATGATTGAGCACAATTACTGAAGACCATATTTTACCATTAATTTCTAAAAATTGAGATTTCCATCCTAAATATGAATTATTAAGATTAACAGAGGCTTCATAACATTTTCTTACCTGAGCATTGGCTTTATTTTTCAATTAATTGGCCATTAAAGGAGTTGATTGCCAAATATGTTTATGTAATTCTTCCCATATTTTTGTCACAACCATGCTGATTGAATATTCTGAATTTACTTCTCTAGATGCAAAATTTGCTAAGTAATTCCTTTTTCCATCAATATGCTCTACCATAAAATCAAAATTTGATAGAAATGTAGCCCACTTGGTTAACCTTCTAGTAGCACCTTTTTTAGATTATCAAAATAATTTAATATACTCATAAAATTATTCAAATCAAATCTAAGCAAGAATTTCTTAGATCTAATAAAATATCATAAAATCTTGAATATATTTTATTGCAACTAAAATTTCTTTATGAGTTGAATGATAATTTTTTTTGTGCTTGTTTGAAACTTGTTGAAGTAAATCTATAGGGTTTTTCTATACCATCTACAAATTTTTATTTTAACACTACACTCCAAAAGTTTTTAGATGCATCAACTTTTATAATCTTCAAACCATTGTCAAGTAAAAATAATAGAATAAGTTTCTCATAATTTTGTTTAATTCTCTGAACTGCCTTAGTCATTTCATTTTTCCATGCAGGAGGATTTTTGGACAATCTTTTATTGAACAAGAATCTATCTTGAGCAATATTATAGTAGTAATCAGTTACATAATTTACACAACCAAAAAAATTTTGAAGCATTTTCTTATCTATAAGAATATGAGGTAAATTTTAAATATTTTTTAAGATATGTTATTGAATAGCAATTTCTTCATATTTTATGATAACACCTAGGAATTCAATTTTATCTTTGAACTTCTTTTCAAAAAGTACCAAGTCATTTTCATATACAGTCTAATAAAAAAATTTCAAGATGATTTATATGATCTTTTGGAGATTTAGAGGATACCAAAATATCATCAATATAAACAATTATCAATTGAGAATGAAATGCAAAGATTTTATTCATCATCTCTTGAAATATACTTGGAGCAATTTTTCAACTAAAAGGAAGAACATTCCATTCATAATGTCTATATGGAGTGATAAAAGATGTTTTATACCTATCTCACTCTATAAACTGTATCTCTTAGAATCTAGATTTTAAATCAAACTTACTGTATACCTTACTCCCATTGATTCTTTGAAGAATTTCATCTTTAGAAGGAATGGGATGTTGGATGGGATTACATACTTCTTCAGAGGTACATAATTCACCACTAATCTTTTATTTCCTCTTGACTTATTCTGATCTTTTATTTACATAGAAAGCTTCACATGCCGAAGGACTAGCAAAATCTCTAATTAATCCTTATTTCTTTAACTGATCAATTTATCTAAAACATTCTTCATGTAAGCTAGGAGACATACATGATTGGTGAGATTTGAACTTAAGTTCAACATCTTTTCCATTTTTATCCTTAATCATTTTTAATTCTATTCTATATTTATGAACTTTTATAGATTGAAAGGCTAAAGGATTTTTTGAACAATTATCTTTTTTTTAATTTTTCAATGATGAGATCAATACTAGCACTGCAAAGATTTATTTTCTATTAGATCCATCTTGTATCTACAAATTTCTTTGGCTTTTTCTTAAGAGGTATTCTATATTCATATTTGTATTTTTTTACAAAGAATACTTATTAGTCAGAATTATTTCATGAGGTTAAATAGTAATACGATACATGCTTGACAAATTATATGATCCTATCATCATGTCATATGAGGGCATCTCATGTTGAACAACCTTAAACATATAAATAGATTCTTCAAATTATACTGAAACCAATGCAGGTAATTTTGATATAATAGTCTTAGTGTTGAAATTTAACTTATAAAAATTAGATTGACACATGTCAGAAGGAATAACATGAAATCTAACAAGAGAAATATCTGCATCAATGTCTAGTAAGACATCTAGACTGTAAGGCTTGAAACCTTTCCATTTAATCTAAATTTCACAAACAATATTATTTGTGAAGTGTTCATAAATCTAATGGCTTTGATTATTCTATAATTCATGACTATTTTCCCCTCCTCAAAATGAGACTCTATCTCATTTATGACTTGGACTAATTCTTGTCCAAATAATTATTTCTCTTCATCAGCAAGAGCTTCTTCTTTTAGGAGAGTTTATAATTCTCTCTGAGATTTATCTAAAAAAATGTAGAGTTGATAAAATTTTTTCTTATGCCAGAAAGATCTAGCATAAGTATCAGGCTGATAAGCTACATCAATCTTAGAATTAAAATGCTCATGAGGAAACATATGAGAAGATTTATCTACAAGAACTTCTTTTTATCTTTTAACATTGGCCAACTACATTTGATATTTTTATTCTAATGTAGAAATTTGTTGTCAAATAGACATTTTTTTAGAAATCAGATATATAGGTATTTGATCATACTTATCATTTAGATATGAAAGTTGTTAGGATAAAGTAAGTGCATCAAAAAATGGACTTGAAATCATATGAATCTAAAACCCTACCTCTGAATCATAATCTTAAGATTTTGGTTCAAAGTCACTACTGAAAAATTCATGTTGACTTGATTATCTGATTCATCTATATCCTAAATAAGATCTGATTCATATAAAATTTCTTCATCAAAAATCAATAAAAATTCATCTTCATTCAAATCATAGCTTTCTAAGAGATTTATTTTCTTATATTCCTTCTTCTTATTAGGACACTTATTATCATAATGATCTCCTTGGCACAAGAAACAATTAATAGGCTTCTTTAGATATCCATGTTTTCTCTTTCTAAATTTTTTTTTGAGAATGAATTTCTTTTTCCTAGATTTATATCTAGGTTTCCATTTTCTTTCTTCTTGAAATTTTTTTTTGAGGAGAGAACTTGCAGGACTAGTCCTTTTCTTCCTTCTATACTATCTATATTTATGTGCATCTATGCACCCAAAACCAAAATTATCATCTAGTGTGTTGCATAATCTAGCTCCAATTTGTTTATAGAACTTGAGGGTTTCTTTTTGGAATTTTATTTCAACACACAATTGATTATTTATAGCTTTGATATTATGATTTATTCCACTAAAAGACATGGTAGATAACTCATCTTTCATGACAGCTTTATACTTATTTGCAAAATACTCTAGAAAAGATTTAATATATCTTAACTTGTATGCAGGATTAAATATTTCATCAGTGTTGTAAAATAAGTTTTTGATGTAGTACATATATTCACCTATCCTTGTCATGTCACATAATTATGCTTTCATGAATTTAGATTTACTATATTCCTTCTCATTATCAAGTGTGCCTACAAATTCTGATAACAATGCAATACATAATGCAAAAACTAGTTGATCATGAGAATAAATAGTAATGTGAAATGATTCATCACATGCATCCTACCATTCTTTGGTGTTGCCTATGAATCCATTTGATATCTATTGAACAACTATAAAGGGATCCTTTTTCATAACATAAATTTGTATATTTGTCGAAACTAACTTAGCATGTATCATTTATTTTCTTTTCTCTAGAGGTTCACAATTAAAATTCCAAAAGAATGGTTGTAGATTCATAGTTCTTATCTAAGAATATAGAGGAAGATTAGAAGAAGAACCAATTTCAAGACTAAAGTATGCTTCTACTTCATGAGGTTATATTTTATCCATACCTATCTAAAAAAAATTATCCAAAGATTTTTTTGTGTTTGGCAAACTCTTAGCCTTAGCCTTATTAAAGGATTCTCTTTGAATTTTAAGCACATAGTTCCAGGTTTCAATGCTTTTGATATAATCTTCATCATGAATAACAATAGACTCTTTTGATGGCTTAATTTGTCTAGGATGTTATTCATATTTTCTTAAGAGCTCTAATATTTTTGGAATGGAGGAGACTTTAGGAGCTTGTTCTACCATTTCTCTAACAATATTATCTAAAATGGAAATTATCTTACTTATACTTTGCTAAATTTGAGTTTGTTTTTTTCAATAACTTCTATCTGAGGTAGTATTTTATCCATATTTAGATTTTGTTGAATAACTTTATTTTCAAAAGATAAACTATCAAATACTATTTGCTGCTAATTTCTTAGAATAGTAATAGAATCATCAAAATTTTGTATTATTTGAGTATGATGAGTTATAGTGGATTAATGTAGGTTACCAATGTCTTAAATAATATTTCCTTTCTGATATAAGTCTATACTTCTAAGTAGCTTTGAAACTTGAGACAAACTATCTTGTATTTTAGAGACATTATTGTTTAAACATTAAGTTACCAAGTTATTCCAATTCATCAACTTTGTTTCTACGAACTGATTAGAAATTTTGTTTATAGACCTTAAATAGTACATTTAGGATCTAAAATTGCCATCAGGAGAATATCGATTGAAATCTACATGTTTTGAAAAACATTTCTATCTATAAGATTCATCTCCTAATGGATTTTTCTAGATGTGGCCTATTTCTTCAAATAATGTTCCCTCTATATTAATTTTCTTAGCCTCATCTATAAGTTTTTTATTTTTCTCTAGATCCAAATCTCTTCTAGTCATGTGAATATTGGAATGATTTGGATCACTGATTATCTTTTGACAGTTAGTGCAATAGAAAGAGTCCACGTGAGGATCATAAATCTTTCTCAAATGTAAGCATGGATTACTACAAGAGGAACTAGATGATTGTAGCTACAGAGCTTACATATGATCTTTTAATCCATTCTAAGAATCAAATCTGATTATAGATTTATTAGGTAAGTTTTTCATAGAGGTAGATAGAGATAAATATTTTTTAAATTATGAATAAAATATGTGTCAACAATCCATTTTCTTGGAAATTTCAAATTAGTCTAGGATATAGATTCAACTAGAATGATTTCACTATTTTAGTAGTTTGACACACCATGTTTTTACCTTGTGTGGGACTGTGTTGAACAACAGTGTGTAAGGCATTTGTTAAGTGATACATGACATGATATTTAATATCAAGGAAACAAGATCTAGGGATCATTTTTAAACCATGTGTTTGAAGAAAAAACTTTAGTACTTTATTGAGATTGTCTTCATCATGAATGGCAACAAGGTAGTTAGGATATGAATTTGTATATATAGGTCCATCATGTAAATCAGTTTGGATATCACTTTGAAAGATGCTTTATCTACCATGTCTTTTGGTAAAATAAATTAGAATATCAAAGCTATAAATAATTAATTGTGTGCTGAAAGAAAAGCTCAAAAAGAAACCCTCAAATTTGATAAACAAATTAGAGCTAAATTTTGTAATACACTAGATGATAATTTTGGTTTTGGGTGCATAGATGCACATAAATACAAATAGTATAGAAGGAATAAAAATGACTATTCCTGCAATCGCTCTCCTTAAAAAAAAATCAAGAAGAAAGACAATGGAAACCTAGATATAAATCTAGGAAAAAGAAATTCATTCCCAAGAGAATTTTTAGAAAGAGAAAACATGGATATCAAAATAATATTATTAAATGTTTCTTGTGCCAAGGATATCATTATTCTAATAAGTTTCCTAATAAGAAGAATGAATCTAAGAAAATAAATTTCTTAGAAAGCCAGGATTTGAATTAAGATGAATATATTTTTATTTTTGATGAACAAGTTTTATATGAAGCACATATTATTTGGGATACAGATAAATCAAACAATCAGGTGAACATAATTTTTTTTAGTAGTGACTTTGAACCAGAATCTTTAGATTATGATTCAGAGGTAGGGTTTCAGATTCATATGATTTCAAGTCCATTTCCTAATACATTTAATTTATCCTAGCAATTTTCATATCTGAAAGACAAGTATGATCAAACACCTGTATATCTAATTTATACAAGTATGTCTATTCAACATCAAATTTACACATTAGAACAAAAAGATCAATGTAGTTGGCCAATGAGTAAAGTCAAAAAGTTCTTGCAAATAAATCTTCTCATATGTTTCCTCATGAGGATTTAATTATAAGATTGATGCAACTTATCAACCTGATACTTAGGCTAGATATTTCTGATGTAAGAAAAGAATTCATAAGCTCAATATTTTCTTAGATAAAGCTCAGAGAGAATTATAAACTCTCTTAAAAGAAGAAGCTCTTTCACATGAAGAGGAACAATTATTTGAATAAGAACTGGTCCAAGTCACAAATGAGATAGAGTCTCATTTTGAGGAGGGGGAAAATAGTCATGAATTATAGAATAATCAAATCCATCAAATTTATGCACACTTCATAAATAATCATGTTAAATTGGAAGGTTTCAAGCCTTACAATCTATATGTCTTGTTAGACAATGGTGTAAATATACCTCTTGCTAGATTTCATGTTACTCCTTTTGACATGTGGTAATCTGATTTTCATAAGTTAACATTCAACACTAAGACTTTTATATCAAAATTATCTACATTAGTTCTAGTATAGTTTGGAGAATTTGTTTATATGTTTAATTTTGTTTAGCATGAGATTCCCTCATATGACATGATGATAGGATCAAATAATTTGTCAAGCCTATATCCTATTACTATTCAGCCTCATGAAATCATTCTAGCTAATAAGTATTCTTTGTACAAAAAATCCAAATATGAATGTAGAATACCTCTTAAGTAAAAGCTAAAGAAAGTTGTAGATACAAGATGGATCCAACAAAAAATAAAAAAAGTTAGTTCTATTATTGATCCCATCATTGAGAAGATAAAAAAGGATTGTTTTTCAAAAAATATTTTCTCCTTTCAGTCTAGAAAAGTTCATGAATGCATAATAGAATTAAAAATGATTAAGGACTTAAATGGAAAAGATGTTGAACCTAAGTTTAAATCTCACCATTTAGGTGTGTCTCCTAGCTTATGTGAAAAAGTTTTTAGAGAAATTGATCAGTTAAAGAAATAAAGATTAATTAGACATTCTACTAGTTCTTGGGTATGTGAAGTTTTCTATGTAAATAAAAGATCAGAATAATTTAGAGAAAAGAAAATATTAGTGGTGAATTATGTACCTCTGAATAAGTATGTAATCTTAGTCTAACATCTTAATCTTTCTAAACATGAAATTATTCAAAGAATCAATGGGATCAAGGTATTTAATAAGTTTGATTTAAAATTTGGATTCTGGTAGATATAGGGTACAGAGTAGAATAGGTATAAAATAGCTTTTATCACTCCATTTGGACATTATGAATGGAATGTTCTTCCTTTTGGTTTAAAAATTGCCTCAAATATATTTTAGGAGATGATGAACAAAATATTTGCATCTCATTCTGAATTCATAATTATTTATATTGATAATATTTTGGTATTCTCTAAATCTCCAAAAGATCATATAAATCATCTTAAAAAAATTTATCAGACTGTATATGAAAATGGATTGGTACTTTCTGAAAAGAAGATGACAGTGTTCAAAGATGAAATTAAATTCCTAGGTGTTATCATAAAATATGGTAAAATTGTTATTCAGGTACATATCTTAAAACATATTAAGAATTTCCTTGATATTCTTATAAATAATAAAATTATTTAAACATTTCTCAGTTGTGTAAATTATATAGCTAGTTACTACTATAATATTTCTCAAGACAGATTGCTACTTAATAAAAGATTTTCCAAAAATCCTCCTACACGTAAAAATGAAATGACTAAGATAGTTTAGAGAATTAAACAAAATTTTCAAAAACTTCTTCTATTATCTTTACCTACCAATGATTTGAAGATTATAGAAGCTAATGCATCTAAAAAAATTTGGGGTTTAGTGATAAAAGAAAAATTGGAAGATGGTACAAAAAAACCCTATAGGTTTGCTTCAAGAAGTTTCAAACAAGCATAGAAGAATTATCGTTCAACTCATAAATAAATTTTACCTACAATAAAATCTATTCAAGATTTTATGTTCTTTATTAGATCTAAGAAATTCTTAATTAAATCTGATTTGAATAATTTTATGAGTATTTTAAATTCTTTTGATAATATGAAAAAGGTGTTACTAACAGGTTAACCAGGTGGGCTACATTTCTATTAGATTTTGATTTCATAGTAGAGCATATTCCTAAAAAAGAGAATTGCTTAGAAAATTTTGCATCTAGAGAAATAGATTCAAAATTTTCAGTCAGCATAGTTATGACAGAAATATGGAAAGAATTCCATGAACATATTTGGTGATCAACTCCTTCAGTGGCCAATTAATTGAAAAATGAAGAAAATGCTCTAGTAACAAAATCCTATGAAGCCTCTATTGATCGTAATAACTCACATCTAGGATGGACATCTAAATTTCAAGAACTTAATGGTAAAATATGGTCTTCAATAATTATGCTTTATCATGAGAATAACAATCCTAGACTGTGTAGACCAAATAATCCATTTGAAAATTTTATACTAAGGTAATTATTTGAGTTTTTTATCTAGTGGTCTTATTTTTGGCTACAATATAATTTGACAAGGGAAATTTTTTGGTTATCTGATGAAACTCTAGATTATTTAAAAGAATTTTTAGACTATGTTCTTCCTTTCAAAGCATATGAAGAACCTAATGTGCATATTGCTCTAGATCAGTTAAAGAATATTTTTAATTCTCTAAACATTCCTTTTAGGATAAAATTTGAATTATTTTCAGTTTAGAATCATCAAATAAATTTCCATAGCAGTTTATTTCTAGCCCAACCTTTAGTAGCTCTATGAAAAAGGTTTACCATTACTCATCAAGCCATATTTCCTCTGACACCTCTAGGTCATCTAGTTCATGTTCCATTAGCTATGTACCTTTATGATAATGATCATACCAAAGAAAATATGATATTCTCTCCATTTTTAAATCATCATTATGACTCTGACAATAATCATTATTTCCTATAAGGAGAATATGAATTTGTTGATGATGACTAATATGATTGAATGACTACTTATGGGGTCTATTCGTAGGCTTGAATATGGGAAAAATATCCCTCTATATCTTTTATGGACCTCACCACTATCTAAAGGTAGTATTCTATCAGTCATGTTGATAAATGCTTTATACTATTTGGTGGTGCATAGTGGACCCTTTACCCCACTACTTTATTATTTTTATTTATAATCATTGATCTCACATTTTGAAAACAACCATTGATGTCTTCTCTATCCATCTATAAATAGAGGAGGTTCTTCATATTTCATTCAAGTTTTAATAAAGTGAGAGTCTAAGTCTAGTTTGTTTCTAAGGAAGCGTATGCTCTTTGCTTACTCTTTCGAGATCCTACAAATCAAAAGATTTTTTTTAAGAAGTTCATCAAATCTATTTAAGTCTATCTCAAATATCTTCTATATCCTCTATGTGCTAAATATCGATCCTATACTCATGTGCCTATGCATGTACCCTTTTGGTATTAGAGCCATGTTCTATTGTTACTTTTGTAAAAATCTTGATATATCAATATAATATAATATCTTTTGTTACCTATATTCTATCATATTTTTATTCTAGTATTCTATATCCATTTATTCTTCGGACGATACGGAAGGGAATGATCTTGTAAAAGCCATCAGGAAGGCATCATTATGGATATGTATAGTACCAATAATATGAAAACTATGGATGCATCAAACTAGATAACTATAGACAACACAGTTACAACTGATATGGTATCTCTTTGTAATATATCTAATAATTCATTTTACACTACAAATGAAGCAACTATAGAAATTAATGAAGAAAATCCTAGCCCTACATGGAAATTGTCTAATCTAATAGCCACAAAAGTATATGATAAGCTTTCTCCTTTCATTTGCTTACTAAAACTAATATTAATTTTTTTTTATTTTAAACATCATCAAAGTTAAGCAAAATGATGTTTATAAGTATCATCTTCAAATTATAGATAATAAAACTATTTTCCAATTAAAAGCTCAAACTAAATATAAGTTTATTCATATAGGTGTTGTTACTATTGGTATTTTTCCTTTATTTTGAAGAGGTCTTAATGTTAGTCTCTTAGGTTGTATCCTTGATAATCGACTTACTACTTTTAGTTCCTTCTTATAAAGTGCTATTCATGATGAAGATAATATGAATAAAGTACTAAAACTTTTTCTTCAAACCCATGATTTAGAAATGATCCCTATATCTTATCCCCTTATTGTTAAATATCAGGTCATATATCACTCAACAAATACATTATACCCTGCTGTTAAACATAGTCCTACACAAGGAAAAAGTGTGGTGTGTTGAGCTACTAAAAATAATCAAATCATTCCAACCAAATCTATATCTTGGACCGATTTGAAATTTCCAAAAAAATAGATTATTGACACATATTTTGTTCAAAATCCTAGAGAATCTTTATCTCTATCTACATCTGTCAAAGACTTGCTTGATAAATCTATAATCAAATTTGATTCTCAAAATTGGTTAAAATATCATATGCAATCTTTGCACATACAATCATCTCAATCCTCTTGTACTAATTCATGTCTACATTTGAGAAACATTCATGATCCTTAGATGGACTCTTTCTATTGCACTAACTGTCAAAAGATAATCAGGCCATCCAAATCAATCTAGTATCCATATGACTAGAAAATATTTGGATCTAGAGAAACTACTAGAAAAAAACTTATCACTGAGGCAAAAAAAATTATATGGAGGGAACATCATTTGAAGAAATAAGATATATCTAGAAAACTCCATTAGGAGATGAATCTTATATAGAGAAAGATTTTCCAAAACTTATATATTTAAATCAGTACTCATTTGATGGAAAGTTTAGAGTCTAAATGTATTATGTAAAGTCTACAGACCAAAACCTTGATCAGTTCATAGAAATAATGTTGATGAAGTAGAATAACTTGGTAACTAAATGTTTAAACAATAAGGTCTTTGAAATACAAGAGAGTTTGTCTCAAGTTTCAATGATGCTTATAAGTATAGACTTATATTAGAAATAAAATATTATTCAAGTCATTGTTAACCTATGTGAATCCACTGTAACTCATCATACTCAAATCATACAAAAGCTTGATGATTCTGTTACTAGTCTAAGAAATCAGTTTTAGATAGTATTTGATAGTTTATCTTTTGAAAATAAAGTTATTTAAAAAAATATAAGTATGGATAAAATATTGCCTTAGATAGAAGTCATTGAATAAAAAAACTCAAATTTAGTAAAGTATAAGTCAGATAAGTTCCATTTTAGATAGTATTGTTAGAGAAATGGTAGAACAAGCTCCTAAAGTCTCCTCCATTCCATAAATCTTAGAGGTCTTGAGAAATTTTGAAAAATATATTAGACATATTGAACCATACAAAGAGTTTATTATTCTTCATGATGAATATTATACCAAAAGCACTGAAACTTGGTAAGATGTGCTCAAAATTCAAAGAGAATCCTTTAAAAAGGCTAAGGCTAAGAGTTTGCTAAACACAAAAAAAATCTTTGTATAAATTTTTTTAGATGGATATGGAAAAAATAGAACCTCATGAAGTAGAAGTATACTTCAATCTTGAAATTGGTTCTTCTTCTAGGCCTCCCCTAGATTCTTAGATAAGAACTATGAATCTACAAACATTCTTTTGGATGTTTAATTGTGAACCTCCATAGAAAAGAAAAGAAATGATACATGATATGTTAGCTTGGGAAAATGTATAAATTTATGGTATGAAAATCAATATTTTTATAGTTTATAAAATGATATCAAATGGATTCATAGGCAACATCAAAGAATGGTGGAATGTATGTGGTGAATCATTTCACACTACCATTTATTCTCATGATCAACTAGTTTCTACACTATGTAATGCATTATTATCAGAATGTGTAGGCACACCTGATAATGAGAAGGAAGCTAGTAAATCTAAATTTATAAAAGAATAATTATGTGGCATGACAAGGATAGATGAATATATGTGTTACATGGAAAACTTGTTTTACAACACTGGTGAAATATTTAATCCTACATACAAGTTAAGATATATTGAATATTTTCTTGAGTATTTTACAAAAAAATTATAAAGTTTTCAGGAAAGATGAGTTATCTACCATGTCTTTTGGTAGAATAAATTAGAATATCAAAGTTGTAAATAATTAGTTGTGTGCTAAAAGAAAAACCTAAAAAGAAAATCTCAAATTTTATAAACAAATTTGAGCTAAATTCTACAACACACTAGATGATATTTTTGTTTTTGGGTGCATAGATGCACATAAATACAGATAATATAGAAGGAAGAAAAAGGACTAGTCCTGCAGGTGCTCTCCTTAAAAAAAATTCCAAGAAGAAATACAATGGAAACCTAGATATAAATCTAGAAAAAATAAATTCATTCCCAAGAAAATTTTTAGAAAGACCAAATGTGGATATTAAAAGAAGCATGTTAAATGTTTTTTGTGCCAAGGAGATCATTATGCTAATAAGTATCATAATAAGAAGAAGGAATCTAAGAAAATAAATTCCTTAGAAAGCTAGGATTTGAATGAAGATGAATATATTTTTATTTTGATGAACAAGCTTTATATGAATCAGATATTATTTAAGTTATAGATGAATCAGACAATTAGGTCAACATGAATTTTGCTAGTAGTGACTCTAAACTAGAATCTTTAGATTATGATTTAGATTTAGGGTTTTAGATTCATATAATTTCAAATCCATTTCTTGATGCATTTACTTTATCCCAGTAAATTTCATATCAGAAAGGCAAGATCAAACACTTATATATCTGATTTCTACAAGAATGTCTATTCAATAACAAATTTTTGCATTAGAGTAAAAATATAAAATGCCACTGGCCAATGACAAAAGATAAAAATAAGTTCTTGAAAATAAATAGTCTCATATGTTTCCTAATGAGAATTTTAATTCTAAGATTGACGTAGCTTATCAGCCTGATACTTATACTAGATCTTTCTGGTGTAAGAAAAAAAATTATCAACTCTAGATTTTTCAAGATAAAGCTTAGAGAGAATTAGAAACTCTTTTAAAAGAAGAAGCTTTTGCTGATGAAGAGGAACAATTATTTGAACAAGAACTGGTCCAAGTCACAAATGAGATAGAGTCTCATTTTGAGGAGGATAAAAACAATCATGAATTATAGAATAATCAAATCTATCAAATTTGTGCACATTTCACAAATAATCCTATTTGTAAAATTTAGATTAAATGAGAAGGTTTCAAGCCTTACAGTCTAGATGTATTTTTAGACACTAGTGCAGATATTTCTCTTACTAAATTTCATGTTATTCCCTCTGACATGTGGTAATGTAATTTTCATAAGTTAACATTTAACACTAAGACTATCATATCATAATTATTTGCATTGGTTCTAGTATAGTTTGTATAATTTATTTATATGTTTAAGGTTATTCAACATGAGATGCCCTCATATGACATGATGATAGGATCAGATAATTTATCAAGCTTGTATCATGTTACTATTTAGACTCATGAAATCATTCTGGCTAATAAGTATTCTTTGTATAAAAAATACAAATGTTAATGTAGAATACCTCTTTAAAAAAATCCAAAGAAAGTTGTAGATACAATATGGATCTAGTAAAAAATAAATCTTGTAGCCTTTCAGTCTAGAAAAGTTCATGAATGTAGAATAGAATTAAAACTGATTAAGGATAAAAATGGAAAAGATGTTGAACCTAAGTTCAAATTTCACCACTCAGGTATGTCTCCTAGCTTACATGAAGAATGTTTCAGTGAAATTGATTAGTTAAAAAAATAAGGATTAATTAGAGAATCTACTATCCTTAGGCATGTGAAGATTTCTATATAAATAAAAGCTCAGAACAAGTCAAAGGAATGAAAAAATTAGTGGTGAATTATGTATCTCTGAATAAGTATGTAATCCTAGTCTAATATACTATTCCTTCTAAAGATGAAATTCTTGAAAGAATCAACTAGAGTAAGGTATACAATAAGTTTTATTTATAATTTGGATTCTAGAAGATACAAGTTGTTGAGCAAGACATGTATAAAACATTTTTTATCACTCCATTTAGACATTATGAGTGGAATGTTCTTCCTTCTATTTTAAAAACTACTCCAAGTAATATTTCAAGAGATGATGAATAAAATCCTTGCATCACATTCTGAATTCATAATTGTTTATATTTATGATATTTTGGTATTCTCTAAATCCCTAAAAGATCATATAAATCATCTTGAAATTTTTTATCAGACTGTATATGAAAATGGCTTGGTACTTTATAAAAAAAAGATGACAGTCTTCAAAGATGAAATTGACTTCTTAGGTGTTATCATAAAATCTTGAGAAATTGATATTCAAGAACATATCTTAAAAATATTAATAATTTCCTTGATATTATTATAGACAAGAAAATGCTTCAAAGATTTTTTGGTTGTGTAAATTATGTAGCCGGTTACTAGTATAATATTGCTCAAGACAGATTGTTGCTCAATAAAAGATTGTCCAAAAATCCTCATGCATAGAATAAGGAAATGACTAAAATAGTTCAGAGAATTTAAAAAAATCTCAAAAACTTCCTCTATTATCTTTATCTAGAAATGATATGAATATTATAGAAGTTGATGCATCTAAAAACTTTTGGGGTGTAGTGTTAAAAAAATTGGTAGATGGTACAGAAAAACCTTGTAGGTTTGCTTCAAAAAGTTTCAAATAAGCACAGAAGAATTATCATTCACCTCATAAAGAAATTTTAGCTATAATAAAAGATATTAAATATTTTATGTTCTTTATTAGATTTGAGAAATTCTTGCTTAGATCTGATTTGAATAATTTTATGAGTATTTTAAATTCTTCTAATAATAATAAAAAAGGTGTTGCTAGTAAGTTAACTAGGTGGGCTACATTTTTATCAGATTTTGATTTCATAGTAGAGCATATTACTAGACAAAATAATTACTTAGTAGATTTTATATTCAAAGAATAATATTTAGTCAGTATGGATGTGAAGATATATGGGAAGAACTCCATGAATATATTTGGTGATCAACTCCTTCAGTGGCCAATCAATTGAAAAATAAAACCAATGCTCTGGTAAGAAAATCCTATGAAGCCTCTGTTGATCTTAATAATTTACATCTAGGATGGACATCTTAGTATCAAGAACTTAATGGTAAAAGATGGTCTTCAGTAATTGTGCTCTATCATGAGAATAACAATCCTAGATTGTGTGGACCTAATAATCCATTTAAAATTTTCATACTAAGGCAAAGATTTGAGTTTCTTATCTAGTGGTTATCTTTCTAGCCATAATATAATTTGACAAGAATTTTTTTTTGGTTATCTAATGAAATTCTAGATTATTTAAAAGAATTTCTAGACTATGTTCTTCCTCTCAAGGCATCTAAATAACATGATGTGCATATTACTCCAGATCAGCTAAGGAATGTTTTTTTTGCTCTAAATATTCTTTTTAGGATAAAATTTGAATTATTTTCAGTTTAGAATCATTAGATAAATTTTCATAATAGTTTGTTTCCGTCCCAACCGTTAGCAGCTCTATGAAAAAGGTTTTACCATTACTCATGAAGCCGTATTTCCTCTAACACCTCTAGGTCATCTATTTCATGTTCCATCAGTGATGTACCTTGATGATGATGATCATACTAAATAAAATATGATATTCTCTCCATTTCCAAATCATCATTATGACTTTGAAGATAATAAGTATTTCCCACAAGGAGAATAAAAATTTATTAATGATGACTAATGTGATTGAATGAATACTTATGGGGTATGTTTTTAGGCATGAACATGGGAATGATATCCCTCTATATTTTTTGTGGACTTCACCACTATCTGAAGGAGGTATTCTATCAGTCATGTTGATAGGTGCTTTATACTATTTGGTGGTGCCTAGTTGACCCTTTATCCCACTACTTTATTACTTTTATTTATATTGATCTCACATCTTGAATACAATCATTGATATCTTCTCTATCCATTTATAAATAGAGGAGTCTCTTTATATTTCATTCAAGTTTTTCTAGAGATCAGAGTCTGAGTCTAGTTTGTGTCTAAGGAAGCGTATGAATTTTACTTGCCCTTTCAATATCTTGCTAATCAAAAGATTTATTTGAATAATTCCATCAAGTCTCATTAATTTTATCTCAAATATCTTCTATATCCTCTCTGTGCTAAATATTGATCCTTTGCTCATGTGCCTATGTGTGTACCCTTTTGGTATCAACTATGATATATCTATATTGATATTACTTATAATATCAAATATTGAGTCTTTAATATGATGATATATCTAATTTTCTCATAAAACTTATAATGTAAAATAATTGAAAATCTTTTATGACTATTATAAATTCATGAAATCACAATTATGTGACATGACAAGGATATATGAATATATGTGCTACATGAAAATCTTGTTTTACAACACTTGTGAGATATTTAATCATGTATATAAGTTAAGATATATTGAATCTTTTCTAAAGTATTTTGCAAATAATTATAAAGCTATCATGAAAGATGAGTTATCTATCATGTCTTTTGGTAGAATAAACTATAATATCAAAACTATAAATAATCAATTATGTGTTGAAATAAAAGTCCAAAAGGAAACCCTCAAATTCCATAAACAAATTAGAACTAAATTCTACAACACATTAGATAATAATTTTGGTTTTGGGTGCATAAATGCACATAGATACAGATAGTATAGAAGGAAGAAAAAGGACTATTCTTGCAAGTGCTCTCCTTAGAAAATTTTCCAAGAAGAAAGACAATGGAAACCTAGATATAAATCTAGGAAAGATAAATTCATTCCCAAGAGAAATTTTAGAAAGAGAAAACATGGATGTCAAAAGAAGCTTATTAAATGTTTCTTGTGCCAAGGAGATCATTATGCTAATAAGTATCCTAATAAGAAGAAAGAATCTGAGAAAATAAATTTATTGAAAATCTATGATTTTAATGAAGATGAATATATTTTGATTTTTTATGGAGAAGCTTTATATGAATCAAATATTATTTGGGATACATATGAATCAGATAATCAGATCAACATAAAAAAAATTAGTAGTGACTCTGAACCAAAATATTCAAATTATGATTCAAAGGTAGGGTTTTAGATTCAAATGATTTCAAGTCGATTTCCTGATGCACTTACTTTATCCCAACAACTTTTATATCTGAAAGACAAGTATTATCAAATATTTATATATCTGATTTCTAAAATAATATCTATTCAACAACAGTTTTTTTGCATTAGAACAAAAAAATCAAATGCAGTTGACGAATGAGAAAAGACAAAAAGAAGTTCTTGCAAATAAATATTCTCATATGTTTCCTCATAAGCATTTTAATTCTAAGATTGATGCAACTTATCAACCTAATAATTATTCTAGATCTTTCTAGTATAAGAAAAGAATTTATCAACTCTAGATTTTCCTAGATAAAGCTTAGAGAGAATTAAAAACTATCTTAAAAGAAGAAGCTCTTGTTGATGAAGAGGAAGAATTATTTGAACAAGAACTGGTCCAAGTCACAAATGAGATAGAGTCTCTTTTTGAAGAGGGTGAAAATAATCATGAATTATAGAATAACAAAATATATCTTATTTATGCACACTTCATAAATAATCTTATTTATGAAATTCAGATTAAATGGGAAGGTTTCAAGCCTTACAGTCTAGATGTCTTGCTAGATACTGGTGTACATATTTCTCTTGATAGATTTCATGTTATTCCTTTTGACATGTGGCAATCTAATTTTCATAAGTTAACATTCTACACTAAAACTATTATATCAAAATTATTTGCATTGGTTCTAGTACAATTTGGAGAATCTATTTATATGTTTAAGGTTATTCAACATGAGATGCCCTCATATGACATGATGATAGGATCAAATAATTTATCAAGTCTATTTCCTATTTCTACTCAGCCTCATGAAATTAGTCTAGCTAATAAGTATTCTTTGTACAAAAAATCCAAATATTAATGCGGAATACCTCTTAAAGAAAAGCCAAAGAAAGTTACAGATACAATATGGATCCAACAAAAAATAAATATTTGCAGTGCTAGTATTGATCTCATCATTGAGAAAATAAAAAATGATTGTTGTTCAAAAAATCTTTTACCCTTTCAGTCTAGAAAAGTTCATGAATACAGAATAGAATTAAAAATGATTAAGGATAAAAATGGAAAACATGTTACACCTAAATCTAATTCTCACCACTCAAGTTTGTCTCCTAGCTTACGTGAAGAATGTTTCAAAAAATTGATTAGTTAAAAAAAAGGATTAATTAGAGATTCTACTAGTCCTTGGGCATGTGAAGCTTTCTATGTTAATAAAATATCAAAACAAGTCAGAAAAAAGAAAAGATTAGTGGTGAATTATGCATGTAATCCCAGTCCAACATCTTATTCCTTTTAAAAGATAAAATTATTCAAAGAATCAATGGGAGCAAGGTATATAGTAAGTTTGATTTAAAATCTGGATTCTAACAGATACATGTTGTAGAGCAAGATAGGTATAAAATAGCTTTTATCTCTCTATTTGGACATTATGAATGGAATGTTCTTCCTTTTGGTTTAAAAACTACTCCTATTATATTTTAGGAGATAATGAACAAAATCTTTGCATCTCATTCTAAATTCATAATTGTTTATATTAATGATATTTTAGTATTCTTTAAATCTCCAAAAGATCATATAAATCATCTTGAAATTTTTTATCAGACTGTATATGAAATTGGCTTGATACTTTTGAAAAGAAGATGACGGTGTTCAAAGATGAAATTGAATTCCTAGATGTTATCATAAAAGTTGAAAAAATTGCTATTCAAAAACATATCTTAAAAAAAATTAATAATTACCTTTATATTCTTATAGACAATAAAATGCTTCAAATATTTCTTGGTTGTGTAAATTATGTAGCTAGTTACCACTGTAATATTGCTCAAGACAGATTGCTACTCAATAAAAGATTATCCAAAAATCCTCTTGCATGGAATAATGAAATGACTAAGGCAGTTTAGAGAATTAAACAAAATTGTCAAAAACTTTCTTCATTATCTTTATCTAGCAATGGTTTGAAGATTATAGAAGCTGATACATCTGAAAACTTTTGGGATGCAGTGTTAAAAGACAAATTGGTAGATGGTACAGAAAAACCTCATAGATTTGCTTTAAGAAGTTTCAAACAAGCACAAAAGAATTATCATTCAACTCATACAAAAATTTTAGCTATAATAAAAATTATTCGAGCTTTTATGTTCTTTATTAGATATGAGAAATTCTTACTTAAATCTGATTTAAATAATTTTATGAGCATTTTAAATTCTTTGTATAATCTAAAAAAGGTGTTGCTAGCAGGTTAAACATGTGGGCTACATTTCTATTAGATTTTGATTTCATAGTAAACCATATTGCTAGAAAAAAGAATTGTTTAGCAGATTTTACATCTAGAGAAGCAAATTCAAAATATTTAGTCAGCATGGTTATGATAGAAATATAGGAATAATTCCATGAACATATTTGGTGATCAACTCCTTTAGTGTCCAATCAATTTAAAAATGAAGCCAATGCTCTGGTAATAAAATCCTATGAAGCTTCTATCGATCTTAATAATTTACATCTAGGATGGACATCTTAGTTTCAGGAACCTAATGGTAAAATATGGCCTTTAGTAATTGTACTTTATCATGAGAATAACAATCCTAAACTATGTAGACCCAATAATCCATTTAACTTTTTCATCCTAAATCAAGGATTTGAGTTTCTTATCCAGTGGTCTTCTTTTTGGCCACAATATAATCTGGCAAGGGAAATTTTTTGGTTATCTAATGAAATTTTAGATTATTTAAAAGAATTTCTAGACCATGTTCTTCCTCTCAAGGTATCTAAAGAACCTAATGTGCATATTGCTCCAGATTAGTTAAAAAATATTTTTATTGCTCTACAGATTCCTTTCAGGATAAAATTTGAATTATTTTCAGTTCAAATTCATTAGATAAATTTGCATAGTAGTTTGTTTACAACTCAATCATTAGCATCTATATATAAAATGTTTACCATTACTCATGAAGTCATATTTCCTTTGACACCTTCAAGTCATCTAGTTCATGTTCCATCCACTATGTACCTTGATGATGATGATCATACCAAAGAAAATATGATATTCTCTCCATTTATAGATCATCATTATGACTTTGAATATAATCATTATTCCCCAGAAGGAGAATATAAATTTTTTGATGATGACTAATGTGATTGAATGACTACTTATGGGGTTTGTGCATAGGCATGAACATGGGCACGATATCCCTCTATATATTTTGTGTACCTCATCATTATCTAAAGGTGGTATTCTATCAGTCATGTTGACAGATGCTTTGTACTATTTTGTGGTGTATAGTGGACCTTTTACCCCACTACTTTATTATTTTTATTTATATTCATTGATCTTGCATCATGAAGATAATTGTTTATATCTTATCTATCCATCTATAAATAGAGGAGGCTCTTCGTATTTCATTGACGCTTTGCTAGAGATCAGAGTCTGAGTCTAGTTTGTGTCTAAGGAAGCGTATGTTGTTTGCTTTCACTTTGAGGATCCTAAAAATCAAAAGCTTTCTTTCAAGAAGTCCATCAAGTATATTTAAGTCTATCTTAAATACCTTCTATATCCTTTGTGTGCTAAATATTGATCATGTACTTGTGTGCCTATGTGTGTACCCTTTTGGTATCATTAATTAAAAATATCAATCTTGTACTAATAGGAATATTTTTATGATTGATATTTATATATCTAATTATTTACTTTCATAGAATATATATTTAGAACTATAATATATAACTAATGATATAGTCAATATTCTTGTTTTTTTCTAAATATAGGAACAATCTATATCCTAAAACTATGTATCTAAACATAGATTATCAGTTATTATATATAATATTTAAAGATGAGCATATAGCATAGAAATATATTTATTAATTATATTTAATACTTACCATATCCTATAGTCCTTTTCTTATAAGCTATATATATTATAAAATCTATATATATCTATAATATTATAAACTATATATCTAAAAATATGATATAAACTATAAACTACAATCTATACTTGTGTGACATATATGATTGCCTTCAAAAGATAATCAGCCATCTAAGTCAATCCAATCTCCATATGACTAGAAGAGATTTGGATCTAGAGAAATTGCTAGAGAAAAATTAAAAACTTATAATTGACGCTAAGAAAATTAATATGGAGGGAATATCATTTGAAGAAACAGGCCATATCTAAAAAACTCCATTAGGAAATGAATCTTATACAAAAAAAGGTTTTCCAAAACTTGTAGATTTCAATCAATGTTTTCCTGATGGAAAATTTAGAGCCCAAATGTATTATTTAAAGTCTATAGACAAAATCCTTGATTGGTCCATAGAAACAAAGTTGGTGAACTAGAATAACTTGGCAACTAAATGTTTAAACAATAAGGTCTCTAAAATACAAGAGAGTTTATCTCAAGTTTCAAAGTTGCTTAGAAGAATAGACTTATATCAGAAAGGAAATATTATTCAATCCATTGGTAACCTACATGAATCCACTACAACTCATCATACTCAAATCATAAAAAAGCTTGACGATTCAATTACTAGTCTAGGAAATCAGCAGTAGATAGTATTTGATAGTTTATCTTATGAAAATAAAGTTATTCAACAAAATTCAAATATGGATAAAATACTACCTCAGATAGAAGTCATTGAAGAAAAACAAACTTAAATTCATCAAAGTATAAGTCAAATAAGTTTCATTTTAGATAGTATTATTAGAAAAATGGTAGAACAAGCTCCTAAAGTCTCCTCCATTCCAAAAATCTTGGAGGTCTTAAGAAAATCTGAAAAACATCCTAGATAGATTGAACCACCCAAAGAGTCTATTTTTCTTCATGATGAAGATTATACCAAAAGCACTGAAACTTGGCAAGATGTGTTTAAGATTCAAATAGAATCCTTTAAAAAGGCTAAGGTTAAGAGTTTATCATACATAAAAAAAATCTTTGGATAAAATTTTCTAGATAAGTATGGCTAAAATAGAACCTCATGAAATAGAAGCATACTTCAATCTAGAAATTGGTTCTTCTTCTAGGCTTCCCCTACATTCTCATATAATAACTATGAATCTACAACCATTCTTTTAAAATTTTAATTACGAACCTCCAGAGAAAAGAAAATAAATAATACATGATATGTTAGCTTGGGAAAATGTACAAACTTATGGTTTGAAAAAGGATCCTTTTATAGTTGATCAACAAATATCAAATGGATTCATAAGAAACATCAAATAATGGTGGAATGCATGTTATGAATTATTTCACACTACCATTTATTCTCATGATCAACCAGTTTCTGCATTATGTAATATATTATTATAAGAATTTGTAGGCACACTTGATAATGAGAAGGAAGCCAATAAATATAAATTCATGAAAGCATAATTATGTGACATGACAAGGATAGATGAATATATGTGCTACATGGAAAACTTGTTTTACAACACTGATAAAATATTTAATCCTGGATACAAGTTAAGATATATTTAATCTTTTCTATAATAATTTATAAATAAGTGTAAAACTATCATGAAAGATGAGTTATCTACAATGTCTTTTGGTAGAATAAATCAAAATATTAAAGCTATAAATAATTAGTTGTGTGTTGAAAAAAAAGCCCAAAAATAAACCCTCAAGTTCCATAAATAAATTAAAGCTAAATTCTGCAATAAACTAGATGATAATTTTGGTTTTGGGTGCATAAATGCACATAAATACAAACAATATAGAAGGAAGAAAAATGACTATTCTTTCAAGTGCTCTCCTTAGAAAATTTCCAAGAAGAAAAACAATGGAAACCTAGATATAAATCCATGAAAAAGAAATTCATTCCCAAAAAAAATTTAGAAAGAGAAAACATGGATTTTAAAAGAATCTTGTTAAATGTTTCTTGTACCAAGGAGATCATTATGCTAATAAGTGTCTTAATAAGAAGGAATCTTAAAAAATAAATTTCTTAAAAATCCATGATTTGAAAGAAGATTAATATATTTTGATTTATGATGAAGAAGCTTTATATGAATCAAATATTGTTTGGGATACTGATGAATTAGACAATCAGATAAACATGAATTTTGTCAGTAGTGACTCTAAATCAGAATCTTTAGATTATGATTTAGAGATAGGGTTTCAGATTCATATGATGTCAAGTCCATTTCCTAATGCACTTAGTTTATCCCAACACCTTTTATATCTGAAAAACAAGTATGATCAAACACCTGTGTATCTAATTTCTACAAGAATGTCTATTCAATAACAAATTTATGTATTAGAACAAAAATATCAAATGCAGTTGACCAATGAGAAAAGGAAAAAAGAAGTTCTTGTAAAAAAATCTTATGATATATTTCCTCATTAGCATTTTAATTCTAATATTGATGTAGCTTATCAGCTTGACACTTATGCTATATCTTTCTAGCGTAAGAAGAGAATTCATCAACTTCAAAAAAAATTGGATGAAGCTCATAGAGGAATAATTATTTAAACAAGAATTGGTCCAAGTCATAATTGAGATAGAGTCTCATTTTGAGGAGAAAAATAGTCATGAATTATAGAATAATCAAATCCATCAAATTTTTTCACACTTCACAAATAATCCTATTTGTGAAATTCAGATTAAATGAGAAGGTTTCAAGCCTTATAGTCTAGATGTCCTTCTAGACACTTGTGTAGATATTTCTCTTGTTAGATTTCATTTTATTTCTTCTGACATGTGGCAATCTAATTTTCATAAATTAACATTCAACACTAAAACTGTTATATTAGAATTATCTACATTCGTTCCAGTATAGTTTGGAGAATCTATTTATATGTTTAAGGTTGTTCAGCATGAGATGCCCTCATATGATATGATGATAGGATCAAATATTTTGTCAAGCCTATATACTATTACTATTCAACCTCATGAAATCATTCTAGGTAATAATTATTCTTTGTACAAAAAATTTAAATATGCATACAGAATATATCTAAAGGAAAATCCAAAGAAAGATATAGATACAAGATGGATCCAATAAAAAATAAATCTTTGCAGTGTTAGTATTGATCCCATCATTGAGAAAATAAAAAAGGATTGTTGTTCAGAAAATCCTTTAGCCTTTCAATCTAAAAAAGTTCATAAATGCATAATATAATTAAAAATGATTAAGGATAAAAATGAAAAAGATGTTGAACCTAAGTTCAAATATCACCACTTAGGTATGTCTCTTAGCTTATGTGAAAAATGTTTTAGATAAATTGATTAGTTAAAGAAATAAAGATTGATTAGAGATTCTACTAGTCCTTGGGTATGTGAATCTTTCTATGTAAATAAAAGATCAGAACAAGTTAGAGGAAAGAAAATATTAGTGATGAATTATGTACCTCTTAATAAGTATGTAATCTCAGTCTAACATCTTATTCCTTCTAAATATGAATTTCTTCAAAGAATTAATGAGAGCAAGGTATATAGTAAGTTTGATTTAAAATCTAGATTTTGGTAGATATAGGTTGCAGAGCAGGATAGGTATAAAACAACTTTTATCACTCCATTTGGAAATTATGAATGGAATTTTCTTTCTTTTGGTTTAAAAACTACTCCAAGTATATTTTAGGAGATGATGAACAAAATATTCGTATCTCATTCTAAATTCATAATTGTTTATATTGATGATATTTTGGTATTTTTTAAATCTCCAAAAGATTATATAAATCATCTTGAAATTTTTTATTAGATTGTATATGAAAATGGCTTAGTACTTTCTTAAAAGAAGATGATGATGTTCAAAGATGAAATTGAATTCCTAAGTGTTATCATAAAATCTAGGGAAGTTTTTATTCAAGAACATATCTTAAAAAATATTAAGAATTTATTTATAATATTACTCAAGACAAATTGATGCTTAATAAAAGATTGTCCAAAAATCCTCTTACATGGAATAATGAAATGACTAAGGTTGTTTAAATAATTAAACAAAATTATCAAAAACTTTCTTCATTATCTTTATCTGATAATGGTTTGAAGATTACATAAGTTGATGCATTTGAAAACTTTTGGGGTGTAGTGTTAAAAGAAAAAATAGTAGATGGTACAAAAAATCTTGTAGATTTATTTCAGAAAGTTTCAAACAAGCATAGAAGAATTATCATTCAAATCATAAAAAAATTAGCTATAATAAAATCTATTCAAGATTTTATGTTCTTTATTATATCTAAGAAAATCTTTTTTATATTTGATTTAATTAATTTTATGAGTATTTTAAATTCTTTTGATAATCTAAAAAAAGGTATTGCTAATAGGTTAACTAGGTGGGCTACATTTCTATTATATTTTGATTTGACAGTGGAGCATATGGCTAAAAAAAGGAATTATTTATTGTTTATATTTGATTTAATTAATTTTATGAGTATTTTAAATTCTTTTGATAATCTGAAAAAAGGTACTACTAATAGGTTAACTAGGTGGGCTACATTTCTTTCAGATTTTATATCCAAAGAAGCAAATTTAGAATATTCAGTCAACATGGTTGTGATATAAATATGAAAAAAATTCCATAAACATATTTGACGATCAACTCTTTCAATGACCAATCAATTGAAAAATGAAGTCAATGCTCTGGTAAAAAAATCCTATGAAGCCTCTATTAATCTTAATAATTTACATCTAGGATGGACATCTTAGTTTCAAGAACCTAATGGTAAAATATGGTCTTCAGTAATTGTGCTCTATCATGAGAATAATAATTTTAGACTGTGTAGACCCAATAATCCATTTAAAAATTTAATACTAAGGCAAGAATTTGAGTTTCTTATTCAGTGGTCTTCTTTCTGGCCATAATATAATCTAGCAGGGGAATTTTTTTGGCTATCTGATGAAATTTCAGATTATTTAAAAGAATTTCTAGACTATGTTATTTCTCTCAAGGCATCTAAACAACCTGATGTGCATATTGCTCTAGATCAGCTAAGGAATACTTTTATTTCTCTAAGGATTCTTTTCAGGATAAAATTTGAATTATTTTTAGTTTAGAATCATCAGATAAATCTACACAGTAGTTTGTTTCCATCCCAAATATTAGCATCTCCATGGAAAAGGTTTGCCATTACTCATGAAACCGTATTTCCTCTGACACCTTTAGGTCATCTAGTCTATGTTCTATCAGCTATGTACCTTGATGATGATGATCATACCAAAGAAAATATGATATTCTCTCCATTTCCGAATCATCATTATGAATCTAAAAATAATCATTATTCCCCACAAGGAGAATATAAATTTGTTGATGATGATTAATATTATTGAATGACTACTTACGGTCTATATAAAAAAGTATTGATTAGTCCACACAAATAAAGTTTTTGAACTAAAATAACTTGGCAACTAAATATTTAAACAATAAGGTCTCTAAAATATAAGAGAGTTCGCCTCAAGTTTCAAAGTTGGATAGAAGTATAGACTTATATCAAAAAGTAAATATTATTCAAGCCATTGGTAACCTACATGAATCTATTGCACTCATCATACTGAAATCATACAAAAGGGATATCATGCCCACATTCATTCATATGGATAGACCTCGTAAGTAGTCATTCAATCACATTAGTCATCATCAACAAATTCATATTCTCCTTATGGGGAATAATGATTATCTTCATAGTCATAATAATGATGTAGAAATGGAGAGAATATCATATTTTCTTCAGTATGATCATCATCATCAAGATGCATAGTTGATGGAATATGAACTAGATGACCTAGAGGTGTTAGAGGAAATACGGCTTCATGAGTAATGGTAAACCTTTTCCATATATCTGCTAATGGTTGGGATGGAAAAAAACTACTATACAAATTTATCTGATGATTCTTAACTAAAAATAATTCAAATTTTATCTTAAATAGAATCTTGAGAGCAATAAAAATATTATTTAGCTAATCTAGAGAAATATGCACATCAGGTTCTTCAGATGCTTTGAGAGGATGAACATAGTCTAAAAATTCTTTTAAATAATATGCAATTTCATCAAAAAACCAAAAAATTTCCCTTGTCAGATTATATTGTAGCTAAAAAGAAGAGCACTGGATAAGAAACTCAAATCCTTGCCTTAGTATGAAATTTTTAAATAAATTATTGGGTTTACACAGTCTAGGATTGTTATTTTGATGATAGAGCATAATTATTGAAGACCATCTTTTACCATTAGGTTCTTAAAACTAAGATGTCCATCCTATATGTGAATTATTAAGATCAACAGAGGATTCATAATATTTTCTTACTAGAGCATTGGATTCATTGTTTAATTTATTTGCCACTAAAGGAGTTGACCACCAAATATGTTCATGATTTTTTTTTTGTATTTCTGTCACAACCATGATGATTGAATATTCTGAATTTGCTTATCTGGATATAAAATCTGTTAAGTAATTTCTTTTTTCAGCAATATGCTCTACTATGAAATCAAAATCTGATAGAAATATATACACCTAGTTAATCTATTCTATTCTGTAACCTACATCTACCAAAATCTAGATTTTAAATCAAACTTACTATATACCTTGCTCTCATTGATTCTTTGAAGAATTTCATCTTTAAAAGGAATAGGATATTAGACAGGAATTACATACTTATTTAGAGATACATAATTCACCATTAATTTTTTTTTCTCTGACTTGTTTTAATTTTTTATTTACATAGAAAAATTCACATGTCCGAGGACAAGTAAAATCTCTAATTAATCTTTGTTTCTTTAACTAATGAATTTATCTAAAACATTATTCACATAAACTAGGAAACATACCTAAGTGATGATCTTTGAACTTAGGTTCAACATATTTTCTATTTTTATCCTTAATCATTTTTAATTTTATTCTACATTCATGAACTTTTCTAAACTAAAAGGCTAACAGATTTTTTAAACAACAATATTTTTTATTTTCTCAATGATGGGATCAATACTAACACTGTAAAGATTTATTTTCTACTGGATCCATCTTGTATCTATAGATTTCTTTGTATTTTCTTTAAGAGGTATTCTACATTCATATTTGGATTTTTTGTACAACGAATACTTATTAACCAAAATGGTTTCATGAGGTTGAATAGTAACAAAATACAGGCTTGACAAATTATCTAATCCTATCATCATGTCATATGAGGGCATCTCATGTTGAATAACTTTAAACATATAAATAAATTATCTAAACTATATTGGAACCAATGTAAATAATTATAATATAATAGTCTTAGTATTGAATGTTAACTTATGAAAATTAGATTGCCACATGTCAGAAGGAATAATATGAAATCTAGCAAGAGAAATATTTGCACTAGTGTCTAGAAAGATATCTAGACTGTAAGGCTTGAAAACTTCCATGAAGTATATAAAAATCTAATGAATTTGATTATTTTTTAATTCATGAGTATTTTCCCTTCCTCAAAATGAGACTCTATCTCATTCATGACTTATACCAGTTCTTGTTCCAATAATTGTTCCTCTTCATCAAGTAGAGCTTCTTCTTTTAAGAGAGTTTTTAATTCTCTCTAAGATTTATCCAAAAAAAATTGGAGCTAATAAATTTTTTTCTTACGTCAAAAATATTTAGCATAAGTATCAGGCTGATAAGTTGCGTTAATCTTAAAATTAAAATGCTCATGAGGAAACATATGAGAAATTTTATTTGCAAGAAATTCTTTTTGTCTTTTCTCATTGGCCTACTACATTTGATATTTTTGTTCTAATGTAATTTTTTTTTGTCGAATAGACATTCTTGTAGAAATTATATATACATGTGTTTAATCATACTTGTCTTTCAGATATGAAATTTGATGGGATAAAGTAAGTGCATAAGAAAATAGACTTGAAATCATATGAATCTAAAACCCTACCTCTAAATCATAATCTAAAAATTATGGTTCAGAGTCACTACTGACAAAATTTATGTTGACCTAATTATTTGATTCATCTGTATCCCAAATAATATCAGATTCATATAAAGCTTCTTCATCAGAAATCAAAATATATTCAAATTCATTCAAATCATGGCTTTCTAAGAAATTTAATCTCTTAGATTCCTTGTTCTTATTAGGACACTTATTATCATAATGATCTCCTTGGCACAAGAAACATTTAATATACTTCTTTTGATATCCATGTTTTCTCTTTCTAAAAATTCTCTTGGGAGTGAATTTATTTTTCCTAGATTTATATCTAGGTTTTCATTATCTTTCTTCTTGAATTTTTTTTTTTAGGAGAGCACTTGTAGGAATAGTCCTTTTTCTTCCTTATATATTGTCTATATTTATGTGCATCTATGCACCCAAAACCAAAATTTTCATCTAGTGTATTATAGAATTTAAGTCTAACTTTTTATTGAACTTAAGGGTTTCTTTTTGGGATTTTCTTTTAGCACACAACTGATTATTTATAATTTTGATATTCTAATTTATTCTACCAAAATACATGGTATATAACTCATCTTTCATGATAGCTTTATATTTTTTTACAAAATAATCTAGAAAATATTCAATATATCTTAACTTGTATGTAGGATTAAATATTTCACTAGTTTTGTAAAACAAGTTTTCCATGTAGCACATATATTCATCTATCCTTGTCATGTCACATAATTGTGCTTTTATGAATTAGATTTACTGCATTCCTTCTCATTATCAAGTGTGCCTACAAATTTTTCTAATAATGCATTACATACTACACAAACTAGTTGATCATGAGAATAAATGGTAGTGTGAAATGATTCACCACATGCATCCCACCATTCTTTGATGTTTCTTATGAATCATTTTATATCTGTTGAGAAACTATAAAGGGATCCTTTTTCATACCATAAATTTGTATATTTGCCTAAGCTAACATAGCATGTATCATTTCTATTCTCTAGAGGTTCACAATTAAACTTCTAAAGAATGGTTGTAAATTCATAGTTCTTATCTGAGAATCTAGGGGTGGCCAAGAAGAAGAACCAATTTTAGGATTGAAGTATGATTTTTCTTCATGAGGTTTTATTTTAGCCATACCTATTTATAAAATTTTATCCAAAGATTTTTTTATGTCTGGCAAACTCTTAGCCTTAGCCTTTTTAAAGGATTCTCTTTGAATTTTAAGCACATTTTACCATGTTTCAGTGCTTTTGATATAATATTCATCATGAAGAATAATAAACTCTTTAGATGGTTCAATATGTCTAGGATGTTGTTCAAATTTTTTCAAGACCTCTAAGATTTATGGAATGAAGGAGACTTTAGGAGCTTTTTCTACCATTTCTCTAACAATACTATCTGAAACGGAACTTATCTAACTTATACTTTGCTAAATCTAAGTTTATTTTTCTTCAATGACTTCTATCAGAGGCAATATTTTATCCATATTTGTATTTTTCTAAATAACTTTATTTTTAGAAGATAAACTATCAAATACTATATGTTATTGATTTCTTAAACTAGTAAAAAAATCATCAAACTTTTGTATGATTTGAGTATGATTTGTTGCATTGGATTCATGCAAGTTACCAATGGTTTTAATAATATTTCCTTTCTAATATAAGTCTATACTACTAAGAAGTTTGAAACTTAAGATAAACTCTCTTGTATTTTAGAGACCTTATTGTTTAAATATTTAGTTGCCAAGTTATTCCAGTTCATTAAATTTGTTTATGTGGACTGATCAAGGCTTTTATCTGTAGACTTTAAATAATACATTTGGGATCTAAACTTGCCATTAGAAGAATACTAATTAGAATCTACAAGTTTTAGAAAACCTTTCTCTATATAAGATTCATCTCCTAATAGAGTTTTCTAGATATGGCCTATTTCTTTAGATGATGTTCCCTACATATTAATTTTTTTAGCCTCAACTATAAGCTTTTTATTTTTCCCCAAAAGTTTATCTAGATCCAAATCTCTTCTAGTCATATGGATACTAGATTGATTTGGATGGCTGATTATCTTTTGACAGTGAGTGCAATAGAAAGAGTCCACTTGAGGATCATGAATCTTTCTCAAATGTAGATAGGGATTACTATAAGAGGATTGAGATGATTTTAGCTATAGAGCTTGCATATGATATTTTAACCCATTCTAAGAATTAAATCTGATTATAGATTTATCAGGTAAGTCTTTGACAGAGGTAGCCAGAAATAAATATTTTCTAAAATTTTAAACAAATTTGTGTCAACAATCCATTTTTTTATAAATTTCAAATCGGTCCAAGGTATAGATTCGATTGGAATGATTTGACTATTTTTAGTAGCTCGACACAACACGCTTTTGCCTTGTGTGGGACTGTGTTTAAAATTAGGTATAAGGTATTTGTTAAGTGATACATGACCTAATATTTAATAACAAGGGGATAAGATATAGGGATCATTTTTAAACCATGGGTTTAAAGAAAAAGCTTTATTACTTTTTTGAGATTGTCTTCATCATGAATGGCAATAGGGTAGTTACGATATGTAGTTGTATATACAGGGCCATCATGTGAACCAGTCTAGATAGCACTTTTTAAGTAGGAACGAAAATAGGTATGTCAATTATCAAGGATACAACCTAAGAGACTAACATTAAGACCTCTTTGAAATAAAAGAAAAATACCAATAATAACAACACCTATATGAAGAAACTTATATTTAATCTAAGTTTTTAATTGGTGAATAGTTTTATTATCTACAATCTGAAGATAATACTTATAATCATCATTTTGTTTAAATTTGATGATGTTTTTAGAAACTTTAATATTAGTTTTGGTAAGCAGATGGAAAGGAGAAAGCTTATTGTATACTTTTATGGATTTTAAAGTAGGCAATTTTCATTTAAGGCTATGATTTTTGTCATTAATTTCTATAGTTGATTCATTTGTAGTGTAAAATAAATTAGTAGATATATCAAAAAGAGAGACTATACTAGTTGTACCTAGGCTATCTATAGTTATCTACTTTGATGTGTCCATAGTCTTCATATTATCAGTAATATATAGATCCACAATGATGCCTTCCTCATAGCTTTTATGGGATAACTCCCTTCCCTATCATCAAAAGAATAAATGGATACAGAATGCCAGAATAAAAATTAGACAATATAGGTAAAAAAAGATATTATATTATATTGATATATCAAGATTTTTACAAAAGCAACAATAGAACATGGCTCTGATACCAAAAGGGTACACACATAGGCATGTGATTACAAGATAAATATTTAGCACACAGAGGATATAGAAGATATTTGAGACAGACTTAAATAGACTTGATGGACTTCCTAAAAGAAAGCTTTTGGATTACAGGATCTTGAAAGGGCAAGCAAAGAGCATACGCTTCCTTAGAAATAAACTAGACTCAAACTCTAATCTTTAGAAAAACTTGAATGAAATACGAAGAGCCTCCTATATTTATAGATGGATATAGAAGAGATCAATGATTGTCTTCAAGATGGGAGATCAATAAATATAAATAAAAATAATAAAGTAGTGGGGTAAAGTGTCCACTATGAACCGCTAAATAGTGCAAAGTATCTATCAACATGGTTGATAGAATACCACCTTTAGATAGTGGTGAGGTCCACAAAAGATATAGAGGGATATAATGCCCATGTTGAAGCCTACGAATAGACCCCATAAGTAGTCATTCAATCACATTAGTCATCATCAATAAATTCATATTCTCTTTATGGGGAATAATGATTATCTTCATAGTCATAATGATCTTAAAATGGAGATAATATCATATTTTCTTTTGTATGATCATCATCATCAAGGTACATAACTAATGGAACACGAACTAGATGACCTAGAGGTGTCGAAGGAAATACAACTTCATGGGTAATGGTAAACCTTTTCCATAGAGTTGATAATGGTTAGACTAGAAACAAACTATTGTGTAAATTTATCTGATGATTCTAAATTGAAAACAATTCAAATTTTATCTTGAAACAAATCTTTAAATCGATAAAAATATTCTTTAGCTAATCTGAAGCAATATGCACATTAGGTTCTTCAAATGCCTTGAGAGGAAGAACATAGGCTAGAAATTCGTTTAAATAATCTAGAATTGTATCAGATAACCAAAAAAATTCTCTTAATAGATTATATTATGGCTAGAAAGAAGAGCATTGGATAAAAAACTCAAATCCTTGGCTTAGTATGAAATTTTTAAATGGATTATTAAGTCTACACAGTCTAGGATTGTTATTCTTGTGATAGAGCACAATTACTAAAGACTATCTTTTACCATTAGGTTCTCAAAATTGAGATATCCATCCTAGATGTGAATTATTAAGATCAACAGAGGCTTTATAAAATTTTCTTATCAGATTATTGGCTTTATTTTTTAATTGATTGGCCACTAAAAGAGTTGATCTCCAATTATGTTCATGAAATTCTTCCCATATTTCTATCACAACCATGCTGACTGAATAATATAAATTAGCTTCTCTAAATGCAAAATTTGCTAAGAATTTTTTTTTCTAGCAATATGCTCTGCTATGAAATCAAAATTTGATAGAAATGTAGCTCACATGGTTAACCTGCTAGTAACACCTTTTTTTAGATTATCAGAAGAATTTAAAATACTTATAAAATTATTCAAATCAGATCTTGACAAGAATTTCTTAGTTCTAATAAAGATCATAAAAGCTTGAATAACTTTTATTACAGCTAAAATTTATTTATGAGTTGAATGATAATTCTTTTGTGCTTGTTTGAAACTTCCTAAATTAAATCTACAAGATTTTTCTATACCATCTACCAATTTTCTTTTAACACTGCACCCCAAAAGTTTTCAGATACATCAGCTTCTATAATCTTCAAACTATTACTAGGGAAAGATAATGGTGGTAGTTTCTGATAATTTTGTTTAATTCTATGAACTACCTTAGTCATTTCATTGTTCGATGTAGGAGGACTTTTGAACAATATTTTATTGAGTAGCAATCTATTTTGATCAATATTATAGTAGTAATCAGCTACATAATTTACACAACCAATAAATCTTTGACGTATTTTTATGTCTATAAAAATATCATAGAAATTCTTAATATTTTAAAGATATGTTCCTAAATAGCAATTTCCCTAGATTTTATGATAACACTTAGGAATTCAGTTTCATCTTTGAACACCATCATCTTATTTTTAGAAAGTACCACACCATTTTCATATATGGTTTGATAAAAAAATTCAAGATAATTTATATGATCTTTTGGGGATTTAAATAATACCAAAATATCATCAATTTAAATAATTATGAATTTAGAATGAGATGCACATATTTTGTTTATATCTCCTGAAATATACTTGGAGTATTTTTTAAACTAAAAGGAAGAACATTCCATTCATAATATCCAAATGGAGTGATAAAAGTTATTTTATACCTATCTTGCTTTGTAACCTGTATCTATGAGAATATAGATTTTAAATCAAACTTACTGTATACCTTGCTCTCATTGATTCTTTAAAGAATTTTATCTTTAAAAGCAATAGGATGTTGGACTAAGATTACATACTTATTCAAATGTACATAATTTACCACTAATCTTTTCTTTCCTCTAACTTGTTCTGATCTTTTATTTACATAGAAAGCTTCATATGCCAAAGGACCAGTAGAATCTCTAATTAATACTTGTTTCTTTAACTGATCAATTTCTCTTAAACATTCTTCACGTAAGCTAGCAGACATACCTAAGTGGTGAGCTTTGAAAGTAGAATGTCATATGAGGGCATCTCATGTTGAACAACCTTAAACATATAAATAGATTCTCCAAAATGTATTGAAACTAATGCAGATAATTCTGATATAATAGTCTTAGTGTTGAAATTTAACTTATAAAAAATAGATTTCCACATGTCAAAAAGAATAGCATGAAATCTAGATAGAGAAAGATCTACAGCAATGTCTAGCAAGACATCTAGACTGTAAGGCTTGAAACCTTACCATTTAACCTAAATTTCACAAATAAGATTATTTTTGAAGTGTGCAAAAATATGATAGATTTGATTATTCTATAATTCATGATTTTTTTCTCCTTAAAATGAGACTCTATCTCATTTGTGACTTGGACCAGTTCTTGTTCAAATAATTTTTCTTGACTTGGACCAGTTCTTGTTCAAATAATTTTTCTTCTTCATCAGCAAGAGCTTCTTCTTTTAAGAGAGTTTTTAATTCTCTCTGAGCTTTATCCAAGAAAATTTAGAGCTTATGGATTCTTTTCTTACACCAAAAATATCTAGTATAAGTATCAGGATGATAAGCTAAGTCAATCTTAGAATTAAAATGCTCATGAGGAAACATATGAGAATATTTATTTGCAAAAATTTCTTTTTACCTTTTCTCTTTATCCAACCGCATTTGATATTTTTATTCTAATACATAAATTTGTTGTTGAATAGACATTCTTGTAAAAAACAAATATACAAGTGTTTGATCATACTTGTCTTTTAGATATGAAAGTTGCTAAAATAAA
Organism: Torreya grandis; assembly: GCA_037957365.1. Classification (NCBI taxonomy): domain Eukaryota; kingdom Viridiplantae; phylum Streptophyta; class Pinopsida; order Cupressales; family Taxaceae; genus Torreya; species Torreya grandis. The sequence continues at coordinate 862,316 of JARHVA010004217.1, forward strand.
GTAAGTGCATCAAAAAATGGACTTCAAATCATATGAATCTAAAACCCTACCTATGAATCATAATCTAAAGATTTTTGTTCAGAGTCACTATTGATAAAATTCATGTTGCCCTGATTGCCTAACTCATTTGTATCCCAAATAATATTTGATTCATATAAAGATTCTTCATCAAAAATCAAAATATATTCAACTTCATTCAAATCATGGATTTCTAATAAATTTGTTTTCTTATATTTATTCTTCTTATTAGGACACTTATTAGCATAATGATCTCCTTGAGATAATAAACATTTAACAGGCTTCTTTTGATATCCATGTTTTCTCTTTCTAGAAATTCTTTTGGGAATGATTTCTTTTTCCTAGATTTATATCTAGGTTTCCATTATATTTCTTCTTGGAAAATTGTCTAAGGAGAGCACATGTAGGAATAGTCTTTTTTCTTCTTTTTATACTATCTGTATTTATGTACATCTATGCACTCAATACCAAAATTATCATCTAGTGTGTTGCAAAATTTAACTCCAATTTGTAAATGGAACTTGAGGGTTTCTTTTTGGACTTTTCTTTCAGCACACAACTGATTATTTACAACTTTGATATTATGATTTATTCTACCAAAAGATATGGTAGATAACTCATCTTTCATGACAAATTTATACTTGTTTGCAAAATACTCTGAAAAGGATTCAATATATCTTAACTTATATGTAGGATTAAATATTTCACCAATGTTGTAAAATAAATTTTCTATGTAACACATATATTCATTTATCCTTATCATGTCATTTAAATTTATTGGCTTCCTTCTCATTACCAAGTGTGCCTACAAATTTTAATAACAATGCATTATATAATGCAGAATTTGGTCGATCATGAGAATAAATGATAGTGTGAAATGATTCACCACATGCATCCCACCATTATTTGATGTTGCCTATGAATCCCTTTGATATCTTTTGAGCAACTGTAAATGGATCCTTTTTCATAGCATAAATTTTTATATTTATCCAAGCTAACATAGCATGTATCATTTCTTTTCTTTTTTCTATAGGTTCATAATTAAAATTTTAAAAGAATGGTTGTAGATTCATAGTTCTTATCTAAGAATCTACGGAAGGCTTAGAAGAAGAACCAATTTTAGGATTGAAATATGCTTTTTCTTCATGAGATTCTATTTTAGCCATACCTATCTAGAAAATTTTATCCAAAGATTTTTTTGTTTCTGACAAACTCTTAACCTTAGCTTTTTTAAAGGATTCTCTTTGAATTTTAAGCACATCTTGCCAGATTTTAGTGATTTTGATATAATCTTCATCATGAATAACGATAGACTCTTTGGGTGGTTCAGTATTTCTAGGATGTTATTTAGATCTTCTTAAGACCTCTAAGATTTCTAGAATGGAGGAGACTTTAGTAGCTTGTTATACCATTTCTCTAACAATACTATTTAAAATGGAACTTATCTGATTTATAATTTTCTAAATCTAAGTTTGTTTTTCTTCAATAACTTCTACCTGAGGCAATATTTTATCCATATTTGGATTTTGCTGAATAACTTTTTTTTTAGAAGATAAACTATCTAATACTATCTGATGCTAATTTCTTAGACTAGTAATAGAATCATCAAGCTTTTGTATGATTTGAGTATGATGAGTTGTAGTGGATTCATGTAGGTTACCAATGAATTGAATAATATTTCCTTTCTAATATAAGTCTATACTTCTAAGCGGCTTTGAAACTTGAGACAAACTCTTTCGTATTTCAGAGACCTTATTGTTTAAACAGTTATCAAGTTATTCTAGTTAATCAATTTTTTTTTGTGTGTATTGATCAAAGCTTTTGTCTGTAGACCTTAAATAATACATTTGGGCTCTAAACTTGCCATTAGGAGAATACTGATTAAAATCTGTAAGTTTTGGAAAAAAATATCTATATAAGATTCATCTCCTAATGGAGTTTTCTACATATGGCTTATTTCTTTAGATGATGTTCCATCCATATTAATTTTTTTAGCCTTAATTATAAGTTTTTTTAGTTTTCTCTAGAAGTTTCTCTAGATCCAAATCTCTTCTAGTCATATGGATACTAGACTGATTTGGATGACTGAATTTATTTTGATAATCAATGCAATAAAAAGAGTCCACCTGAGGATCATGAATATTTCTCAAATGTAGATAGGAATTACTACAATAGGATTGAGATGATTGTAGCTATAGAACTTGCATATGATCTTTTAACCCATTCTGAGAATCAAATCTGATTATAGATTTATCAGGCAAGTCTTTGATAAACGTAGCTAGAGATAAAGATTTTCTAGGATTTTTAATAAAATTTGTGTCAATCATCCATTTTATTAGAAATTTAAAATCATTCCAAGATATATATTTGACTATTTTTAGTAGCTCATCACACAATGCTTTTGCCTTATGTGGGACTATGTTTAACAGTAGGATGCAAGGTATTTGTTAAGCAATGCATGACCTAATATTTAATAGCAAGGGGCCAAGATCCAAGGATCATTTCTAAACCATGGGTTTGAAGAAAAAGAATTAGTACTTTGTTGATATTTTATTCATCATGAATGGCAATAAGGTAGTTAGGATATGCAGTTGTGTATACAGGGTCATCATGTAAACCAGTCTAGATAGCACTTTACAAGTAGGAATTAAAACCAATATGTTGATTATCAAGGATACAACCTAAGATACTAACATCAAGTCCTCTTAAAAATAAAATAAAAATACCAATATTAATATCACCTATATGAATAAACTTATATTTAGTCTGAGCTTTCTTTTAGGAAGTCCATCAAAGAGCAAATTTGAAAGAAAATCAAATACCATAGATCTGTATAGTACCGATTATATATATTGATCCAAATATATATTAATTTTGATTTATATTCAAACTATAAATAGTTTTAATATAAAATAAATATTCTCATAATATTAGAAAGGAAATATAAATATTTCTATAGCTGATAAGTTGCGTCAATCTTAGAATTAAAATGCTCATGAGGAAACATATGAGAAGATTTTTTTGCAAGAACTAATTATAAAATATATTCATACCTAAACTATATATATAAGAACTTCCATCATGTAAATATTAAAAAAATATATATATTTACATATATTCTCATGTAAATATAGGAATCGATCATATATATATATAAATATAAATATTTTCATAAGATTTATAGAGATCAATACTAGCACTGCAAAGATTTATTTTTTGTTGAATCCATCTTGTATATAGAACTTTATTTAGATTTTTCTTAAGAGGTATTCTGCATTTATATTTGTATTTTTTATACAAAGAACACTTACTAACTAGAATGATTTTATGAGGCTGAATAGTAACAAGATACAGGCTTGACAAATTATTTGATCCTATCATGATGTCATATGAGGGCATCTCATGTTGAGCAACCTTAAACATATAAACATATTATCTAAATTGTATTGAAACTAATGTAGATAATTTCAATATAACATTCTTAGTGTTTAATGTTAACTTATGAAAATCATATTATCATATGTCAAAAAAATAGCATAAAATCTAGCAAGAGAAATATTTACACCAGTGTCTAGCAAGACATCTAGACTGAAAGGCTTGAAACCTTTCCATTTAATCTAAATTTCAAAAATATATAATAATAATAATAATATATTTCTATATACACATATATGAACATTTTATTTGATTTACATATATCATCGATCATATATAGGAATCGATGATATTTATATTTATACCATGCTTTTGCCTTGTGTGAGACTATCAACATATACTATATAAGTTTCAAATTTATGAAAATTTATCTAATGATTTTAAACTAAAAATAATTAAAATTTTATCTTGAAAGGAATCTTCAGAGCAATAAAAATATTTTCGAGCTAATCTAGAGAAATATGCACATCAAATTCTTTAGATGCCTTGAGAAGAAGAACACAATCTAGAAATTCTTTTAAATAATTTGGAATTTCATCAGATAACCAAAAATTTTCCCTTGCCAGATTATATTATGGCCAAAAATAATACCACTAGATAAGAAACTCAAATTCTTACCTTAGTATGAAAATTTTAAATGGATTATTGGGTCCACACAGTCTAAGATCGTTATTCTCATGATAGAGCACAATTACTGAAGAACATCTTTTACCATTAGGTTCTTGAAACTAAGATGTCCATCCTAGATGTGAATTATTAAGATCAACATTGGCTTCATAAGATTTTCTTACTAGAGCATTGGCTTTATTTTTCAATTGATTGGCCACTAAAGGAGATGATTGCCAAATATGTTCATGGAATTTTTCTCATATTTCTATCACAACCATGCTAACTGAATATTCTAAATTTGCTTCTCTAGATGCAAAATCTATTTAGTAATTTCTCTTTCCAGCAATATGCTCTACTATGAAATCAAAATATGATAGAAATGTAGCCTATTTGGTTATGGTAGTAGCACTTTTTCAGATTATCATAAGAATTTAATATACTCATAAAATTATTCAAATCAGATTTAAGAAAGAATTTCTAAGATCTAATAAAAAACATAAAATCTTAAATAGTTTTTTATTACAGCTAAAATTTATTTATGAGTTGAATGATAATTCATTTGTGCTTGTTTAAAACTTCTTGAAGTAAACCTACAAGGTTTTTTTGTACCATCTACCATCTACCCTTTTGGTATCAAAGCCATGTTCTATTGTTTCTTCTATAAAAATATTGATATATCAATATAATATAATATATTTTGTTACCTATATTCTATCTTATTTTTATTCTGGCATTCTATATCCATTTGTTCCTTTGACGATAGGGAAGGGAATGATCTTGTAAAATCCATGAAGAAGGTATCATTGTCAATCTATATAGTATTGACAATACAAAGACTATGGACGTATTAAAGTAGATAACTTAGATAACATAGGTATAACTGATATGGTCTCTCTTTTTGATATATCTACTGATCTATTTTACACTGCAAATGAAGCAACTATAGAAATTAATGAAAAAAATCCTAACTTTGAATGGAAATTATCTACTCTAAAATCCATAGAAGTATATGATAAGCTTTCTCCTTTTCATCTGCTTGCTAAAACTAATATTAAAATTTATAAAAAAACCATCAAAGTTAAGCAAAATGATGATTATAAGTATCATCTTTAGATTGTAAATAATAAAACTATTATCCAATTAAAAGCTCAGACTAAATATAATTTTCTTCATATAGGTGTTGTTACTATAGGTATTTTCCCTTTATTTTGAAGAGGTCTTAATGTCAGTCTCTTAGGTTGTATCCTTGATAATCAATATATTGGTTTTAGTTCCTACTTACAAAATGTTATTTAGACTAGTTTACATGATGTCCCTATAAATACAATTGCATGTCTTAACTACCCTATTGCCATTCATGATGAAAACAATCTCAAAAAAGTACTAAAGATTTTTTTTCAAACCCATCATTTAGAAATGATCCCTAGTTATTATCCCCTTATTGTCAAATATTAGGGCATGTATCACTTAAAAAATACCTTACACCCTATTGTTAAACACAATCCTAGATAAGGCAAAAGTGTGGTGTGCCGAGCTACTAAAAATAGTCAAATCATTCTAATTGAATGTATATCCTTGATCGATTTGAAATTTTCAATAAAATGGATTATTGACACAAATTTTATTTATAAGCCTAAAAAATCTTTATCTTTGGCTACCTCTATCAAAGACTTGCCTGATAAATTTATAATCACATTTAATTCTTAGAATGGTTTAAAAGATCATATGTAAGCTCTGCAACTACAATCATCTCAATCCTCTCATAGTAATCCCTATTTACATTTGAAAAAGATTCATGATCCTCATGTGGACTCTTTCCATTGAACTGACTATCAAAAGATAATCAACCATCCAAATCTATCCAGTATTCATATGACTAGAAGATATTTGGATCTAGAGAAAATGCTAGAGAAAAATAAAAAACTTATAGCTAAGGCTAAAAAAATTAATATAAAGGGAACATCATCTAAAAAAATAGGCTATATCTAGAAAACTCCATTAAGAGATGAATCTTGTACAAAGAAAGGTTTTTCAAAACTTGTAGATTTCAATCAATAGTGTCCTGATAGCAAGTTTAGAGCCCAAATATATACTATTTAAGGTTTACAAATAAAAGCCTTGATCAATCCATAGAGACAAAGTTGATGAAATGAAATAATTTGGCAACTAAATATTTAAATAATAAGGTCTCTAAACTACAAGAGAGTTTGTCTCAAGTTTCAAAGCTACTTAGAAGTATAGACTTATATCAAAAAGGAAATATTATTTAGGTCACTGGTAACTTGTATGAATCCACTACAATTCATCATACTCAAATCATACAAAAACTTAATGATTCTATTACTAGTCTAAGAAATCAGTAGCAAATAGTATTTGATAGTTTATATTTTGAAAATAAAGTTATCTATAAAATCCAAATATGGATAAAATACTACCTCAAATAGAATTCATTGAAGAAAAAAAAACTCAGATTTAGCAAAGTATAAATCAGATAAGTTCTATTTCAGATAGTATTGTTAGAGAAATGTTAGAACAAGCTCCTAAAGTCTCCTCCATTCTAGAAATATTAGAGGTTTTGAGAAAATCTAAACAACATCCTAGATAGATTGAACCATCCAAAGAGTCTATTATTCTTCATGATGAAAATTATACCAAAAACACTAAAACCTAGTAAGATGTGTTTAAAATTCAAAGAGAATCCTTTAAAAAGGATAAGGCTAAGATTTTTCTTGACATAAAAAAATATTTGAATAAATTTTTTTAGATAGGTATGGCTAAAATAGAAACTCATGAATAAAAATAATACTTCAATCTTGAAATTGTTTCTTCTTCTAGGCCTCCCCTAGATTCTCAAATAAGAACTATGAATCTACAACCATTCTTTTGGAAGTTTAATTATGAACCTCCATATAAAACAAAAGAAATGATACATGATATGTTAGCTTGGGCAAATATGTAAAGTTATGGTATGAAAAAATATCCTTTTGTAGTTACTTAATATATATCAAATGGATTCATATGCAACATCAAAGAATGGTGAGATGCATATGGTAAATCATTTTACACTACCATTTATTCTCATGATCAATTAATTTATGCATTATGTAATGCATTGTTATTAGAATTTGTAGGCACATTTGATAATGAAAAGGAATCTAGTAAATCTAAATTCATGAAAGCACAATTATGTGACATGACAAGGATAGATGAATGTATGTGCTATACATAGAAAAATTGTTTTATAACACTAGTGAAATATTTAATCTTGCATACAAGTTAAGATATATTGAATATTTTCTCAAGTATTTTGTACATAAGTATAAAGCTGTCATGAAAGATGACTTATCTACCATGTCTTTTGGTAGAATAAATCATAATATCAAAGCTATGAATAATCAATTGTGTGCTGAAAAAAAGCCCAAAAAGAAACCCTGAAGTTTCATGAATAATTTGGAGCTAAATTATGTAACACACTAGATGATAATTTTGGTTTTGGGTGCATAGATGCATATAAATATAGACAATATAGAAGGAAGAAAAAGGACTATTCTTGCAAGTGCCCTCCTCAAAAATGTTTCCAAGAAGAAAGACAATGGAAACCTAGATATAAATCTAGGAAAAACAAATTTATTCCCAAGAGAATTTTTAGAAAGAGAAAACATAGATATCAAAAAAATCCTATTAAATATTTCTTGTGCTAAGGAGATCATTATTCTAATAAGTGTCCTAATAAGAAGAAGAAATCTAAGAAAATAAATTTCTTAGAAAGCCATGATTTGAATGAAGATGAATATATTTTGATATATGATGAAGAAGCTTTATAGGAATCAAATATTATTTGGGATACAGATGAATCAAATAATCAGGTTAGCATGAATTTTATCAGTAGTGACTTTAGACTAGAATCTTCAGATTATGATCTAGAGGTAGGGTTTTAGATTCATATGATTTCAAGTCTATTTCCTGATGCACTTACTTTATCCTGGCAACTTTCATATTTGAAATACAAGTATGATCAAACACTTATATATCTGATTTCTGTAAGGATGTCTATTTAACAAAAAATTTATATATTAGAACAAAAATATCAAATGCAGTTGGCCAATGAGAAAAGGCAAAAAGAATTTCTTGCAAAAAAATCTTCTCATATGTTTCGTCATGAGCATTTTAATTCTAAGATTGATGCAGCTTATCAGCGTGATACTTATGCTAAATTTTTTTGGCATAAGAAAAGAATTCATAAGCTCCATATTTTCTTGGATAAAGCACAAAGAAAATTAAAAACTCTCTTATAAGAAGAAGCTGTTGTTGATGAAGAGGAAGAATTATTTGAACAAGAACTGGTCCAAGTGACAAATGAGATAGAGTCTCATTTTGAGATAGGTAAAAATAGTCATGAATTATAGAATAATCAAATACATTAGATTTATACACACTTCACAAATAATCCTATTTATGAAAATTAGATTAAATGGGAAGGTTTCAAGCTTTATAGTCTAGATGTCCTACTAGACAGTAGTATAGATATTTTTCTTGCTAGATTTCATGCTACTCCTTCTAACATGTGGCAATCTAATTTGCATAAGATAACATTAAACAATAAGAATGTTATATCAAAATTATTTGTATTGGTTCTAGTACAGTTTGAAAAATATATTTATATGTTTAAGGTTGTTTAGCATGAGATGCCCTCATATGACATGATGATAAGATCATAAAATTTATCAAGTTTTTATCCTATTACTATTTAGCCTCATGAAATAATTCTAGCTAATAATTTCTTTGTACAAAAAATCCAAATATGAATGCAGAATACCTCTTAAGGAAAAGCCAAAGAAAGTTGTAGATACAAGATAAATCTAGAAAAAAATAAATCTTTGCAGTGCTAGTATTGATCTCATCATTGAAGAAATAAAAAATGATTGTTGTTCAAAAAAAAATTTAGCCTTTCAGTTTATAAAATTTCATGAATGCAAAATAGAATTAAAAATTATTAATTATAAAAATGTAAAAGATGTTGAACCTAAATTCAAAGCTCACCACTCAGGTATGTCTCCTAGCTTACGTGAAGAATGTTTCAAAAAAATTGATCAGTTAAAAAAATAAAGATTAATTAGAGATTCTAAAAGTCTTTTGGTGTGTGAATCTTTTTATGTAAATAAAATATTAGAACAAGTTGGAAGAAATAAAATATTAGTGGTGAATTGTGTACCTCTAAATAAGTATGTAATCCTAGTCTAACATTTTATTCCTTCTAAACATGAAATTATTTAAAGAATCATTAAGAGAAAGGTATGCAATAAGTTTGAATTAAAATTTAGATAATGGTAGATATAGGTTGTAGAGTAGGATAGGTATAAAACAACTTTTATCTTTCTATTTGGACATTATGAATGGAATGTTCTTCTTTTTGGTTTAAAAATTGCTCAAAATATATTTTTGGAGATGATGAACAAAATCTTTGCATCTCATTCTGAATTCATAATTGTTTATATTGATGAAATTTTGGTATTCTCTAAATCTCCAAAAGATCATATAAATTATCTTAAAAAAAATTATCAGACTCTATATGAAAATGGCTTGGTACTTTCTGAAAAAAAGATGATAGTGTTCAAAGATGAAACTGAATTCATAGGTGTTATCATAAAATCTATAAAAATTGCTATTCAATAAAATATCTTAAAAAATATTAAGAATTTCCTTGATATTCTTATAGACAAGAAAATGCTTCAAAAATTTCTTGGTTGTGTAAATTATGTAGCTAGTTACTACTATAATATTGCTCAAGACAGATTGATGCTCAATAAAAGATTGTCCAAAAATCCCCCCTGCATAGAACAATGAAATGACTAAGGTAGTTCAGAGAATTAAATAAAATTGTCAGAAACTTCCTCCATTATCTTTCCTTGACAATGGTTTGAAGATTACAAAAGTTGATGCATCTGAAAACTTTTGAGGTGTAGTGTTAAAAAGAATTGGTAGATGGTATAGAAAAACCTTGTAGGTTTACTTTAGGAAGTTTCAAACAAGCACAAAAGAATTATCATTCAAGTCATAAATAAATTTTAGCTACAATAAAATCTATTCAAGCTTTTATGTTCTTTATTAGATCTAAGAAATTCCTGCTTAGATCTGATTTGAATAATTTTATGAGTATTTTAAATTCTTTTGATAATATGAAATAATGTGTGGCTAGTAGATTAATTAGGTGGACTACATTTCTATCAAATTTTGATTTCACAGTAGAGCATATTGTTGGAAAAAGAAATTATTTAGCAAATTTTACATCTAGAGAAATAAATTCAAAATATTCAGTCAGCATGGTTGTGACATAAATATGGAAAGATTTCCATGAACATATTTGGCGATCAACTCCTTCAGCGGCCAACCAATTGAGAAATGAAGCCAATGCTCTGGTAATAAAATCCTATGAAGCTTATATTGATCTTAATAATTCACATCTAGGATGGACATCTCAGTTTCAAGAACCTAATGATAAAATATGGTCTTCAATAATTGTGCTCTATCATGAGAATAAAAATCCTAAACTATGTGGACCCAATAATTCATTTATAAATTTCATACTAAGATAAGGATTTGAGTTTCTTATCTAATGGTCTTCCTTTTAGCCACTATATAATCTGGTAAAGGAAAATTTTTGATTATTTGATGAAATTCCAAATTATTTAAAATAATTTATGGACTATGTTCATCCTCTCAAGGCATTTGAAGAACCTAATATGTGTATTGCTCCAGATCAGCTAAGGAATATTTTTATTACTCTAAATATTCCTTTTAGGATAAAATTTAAACTATTTTTAGTTCAAAATTATCAGATAAATTTGCACAGTAGTTTATTTCTAGCCCAACTATTAGTAGATCTATGGTAAAGGGTTACCATTACTCATGAAGCCGTATTTCTTTCCACACCTATAGGTCATCTACTTCATGTTCCATCAGCTATGTACCTTGATGATGATCATACCAAATAAAATATGATATTTTCTCCATTTCTAGATCATCATTGTGACTCTAAAGATAATCATTATTCCCTACAAGGAGAATATGAATTTGTTTATGATGACTAATGTGTTTGAATGACTACTTATGGTGTTTATCTATAGGCTTGAAGTGGCATGATATCCCTCTATATCTTTTGTGGACCTCACCACTATCTAAAGATAGTATTCTGTCAGCCACGTTGACAGATGCTTTGTACTATTTGGTGGTGCATAGTGGACCCTTTACACCACTAATTTATTTATTTTATTTATATTCATTGATATCACATCTTGAAGACAATAATTGATCTCTTCTCTATCCATCTATAAATAGAGGAGGCTCTTTGTATTTCATTCAAGTTTTGCTAGAGATCAGAGTTTAAGTCTAGTTTATGTCTAAGGAAGTGTATGTTCTTTGTTTACCCTTTTGAGATCCTACAAATCAAAATATTTATTTTAAGAAGTTCATCAAGTCTATTTAAGTCTGTCTCAAATATTTTTTGTATCCTCTATGTGATAAACATCAATCATATACTCACATGCCTATGTGTGTACCATTTTGGTATCAGAGCCTTGATTTGACTATCAAAAGATAATCAACCTTATAAATCAATCCAATATCCATATGATTAGAAGAGATTTGGATCTTTTAAAATTGTTAGAGAAAAATAAAAAACTTATAGTTGAGGTTAAGAATATTAATATGGAAGGAACATCATATGAAGAAATAGGTCATATCTAGAAAACTCCATTAGGAGATGAATCTTATATAGAGAAACATTTTCCAAAACTTGAAAATTTTAATCAATATTCTCTTGATGAAAAGTTTAGATCTCAAATGTATTATTTAAGGTCTACAGACAATATTTTATTGAGCAACAATCTATCTTGAGCAATATTATAGTAGTAATCAGCTATATAGTTTACACAACTACAAAATCTTTGATGCATTTTCTTATCTACAAGAATATCAGAGAAATTCTTAATATATTTTTTAAGATATGTTCCTAAATATCAATTTCCTTAGATTTTATGATAACACCTAGGAATTCAATTTCATCTTTGAACATCATCATCTTCTTTTTAGAAAGTACCAAGCCATTTTAAAGATGATTTATATGATCTTTTAGAGACTTAGAGAATGCCAAAATATCATCAATATAAATAATTATGAATTTAGAATCAGATGCAAAGATTTTTATTCATCTCTTGAAATATACTTAGAGAAGTTTTTAAACTAAAAGGAAGAACATTCCATTCATAATGTCCAAATGGAGTGATAAAAGTTATTTTATACCTATCTTGATCTACAACCTGTATTTTCCAGAATCCAAATTTTAAATCAAACTTAATGTATACCTTTCTCCCATTAATTCTTTTAAGAATTTCATCTTTAAAAAGAATAGCATGAAATATAGCAAGTGAAATATTTGCACCAGTGTCTAGCAAGACATCTAAACTTTAAGGCTTGAAATCTTCCCATTTAATCTAAATTTTACAAACAAGATTATTTTTGAAGTGTGAAAAAATTTGATGGATTTAATTATTCTATAATTCATGACTATTTTTTGCCTCCTCAAAATTAGAGTCTCTATTATTTGTGACTTGGACCAGTTCTTATTCAAACAATTATTCCTCTTCATCAGCAAGAGCTTCTTTTAAGAGAGTTTCTAATTCTCTCTAAGCTTTATCTAAAAAAATGTAGAGCTAATGAATTCTTTTCTTACACTATAAATATCTAGCATAAGTATCAGATTGATAAGTTACATCAATCTTAGAATTAAAAATGCTCATGAGGAAACATATGAGAAGATTTCTTTGAAAGAACTTATTTTTGCCTTTTCTCATTGGCCAACTGCATTTGATATTTGTGTTTTAATGTAGAAATTTATTGTTGAATAACCATTCTTATAGAAATTAGATATACATGTGTTTGATCATACTTGTATTTTAGATATGAAAGTTGCTAGGATAAAGTAAGTGCATCATGAAATGTACTTGAAATCATATGAATCTAAAACCCCACCTCAGAATCATAATCTAAATATTATGGTTTAGAGTCACTACTAATAAAATTCATGTTGACCTAATTATCTGATTCATTTATATCCCAAATAATAGTTGATTCATATAAAGCTTCTTCATCAGAAATCAAAACATATTCATCTTCGTTTAAATCATGGCTTTCTAAAAAAAATATTTTCTTAGATTTCTTCTTCTTATTAGGACACTTATTAGCATAATGATCTCCTTGGCACAATAAATATTTAACAATCTTCTTTTGATATCCATGTTTTCTCTTTCTAAAAATTATCTTAGCAATGAATTTCTTTCTCCTAGATTTATATCTAGGTTTCCATTGTCTTTCTTCTTGAAAAAATTTCTTAAGAGAGTAATTTTAGGAATATTCCTTCTATATTATCTATATTTATGTGCATCTATGCACCCAAAACCAAAATTATCATCTAGTGTGTTACAAAATTTAGCTCCAATTTATTTATGGAACTTGAGGGCTTCTTTTTGGGTTTTTTTTTCAACACATAATTGATTATTTACAAGTTTGATATTTTGATTTATTCTACCAAAATACATGGTAGATAACTCATCTTTCATGATATCCTTATACTTGTTTGCAAAATACTCTAGAAAAGATTTAATATATCATAACTTGTATGTAAGATTAAATATTTTACTAGTGTTGTAAAACAAGTTTTTCATGTAGCACATATTTCATCTATCCTTATCATGTCACATAATTGTGCTTTAATGAATTTAAATTTACTAGCCTCCTTCTCATTATCAAGTGTGTTTACAAATTCTGATAACAATGCATTACATAATGTAAAAACTGGTTGATCATGAGAATAAATGGTAGTGTGAAATGATTCATCACATGCATCCCACCATTCTTTCATGTTACTTATGAATACATTTGATATATATTGAGAAACTATAAAGGGATCCTTTTTCATACCATAAATTTGTACATTTTCCCAAGCTAACGTAGCATGTATCATTTCTTTTCTTTTCTCTGGAGGTTCGTAATTAAACATCTAAAAAAATGGTTATAGATTCATAGTTTTTATTTGAGAATATAAGGGAGGCCTAGAAGAAAAAATAATTTTAAGATTGAAGTATGCTTCTACTTCATGAGGTTCTATTTTATCCATACCTATCTATAAAACTCCATTAGGAGATGAACCTTATACAGATAAAGGTTTTTCAAAACTTGAAAATTTCAATCACTATTCTCCTAATGGCAAGTTTAGAACCCAAACATATTATTTAAGTTCTATAGACAAAATCCTTGATCAGTCCATAGAAACAAAGTTGATGAACTAAAATAATTTGGCAACTAAATATTTAAATAATAAAATCTCTGAAATACAAGAGAGTTTATGTCAAGTTTCAAAGCTGCTTAGAAGAATAGACTTATATCAGAAAGAAAATATTATTCAAGTCATTGGTAACTTGCATGAATCCACTACAACTCATCATACTCAAATCATACAAAAGCTTGATGATTCTATTACTAATCTAGGAAATTAGCAACATATGGTATTTGATAGTTTATCTTCTAAAAATAAAATTATTTAGAAAAATCCAAATATAGATAAAATACTACCTCAGATAGAAGTCATTGAAGAAAAAAAATTAGATTTAATAAAGTATAAGTCAAATAAGTTCCATTTTAGATAGTATTGTTAGAGAAATGATAGACTAAGTTCCTATGGTCTCCTCTATTCTAGAAGTCTTAGAGGTCTTGAGAAAATCTGGACAACATCCTAGACAAATTGAACCATCCAAAGAGTTTATTGTTATTCATGATGAAGATTATACCAAAGGCACTGAAACCTAGCAAGATGTGCTTAAAATTCAAATAAAATCTTTTTAAAAAGCTAAGGCTAAGAATTTTTTAGACAATTAAAACTTGAATATAAGTATGTTTAATCTATTTAAAGAATATATGTTTTTATAAGGTTAAGAATCAAAAAAGGATTGATATTTAGTACATAGAGGATACAAAATATATTTGAGATAGACTTAAATAGACTTGATAGACTTCTTAAAATAAATCTTTTAATTTGAAAGATCACAAAAGGGCAAGCAAAGAGCATACGCTTCTTTAGACATAAACTAGACTCAAACTCTGATCTCTAGCAAAACTTGAATGAAATATGAAGAGCCTCCTCTATTTATAGATGGATAGAGAAGAAATCAGCAGTTGTCTTCAAAATGTGAGATTAACAAATATAAATAAAAGCAATAAAGTAGTGGGGTAAAGGATCCACTATGTACCACCTAACAATATTAAGCATCTGTCAACATGGTTGACAAAATACTACTTCTAAATAGTGGTGAGGTCCATAAAAGATATAGAGAGATATCATGCCCACGTTCATGCCTACTAATAGACCCTATAAGTAGTCATTCAATCACATTAGTCATCATCAACAAATTCATATTCTCCTTATGGAGAATAATGATTATCTTTAAATTCATAATGATGATATAAAAATGGAGAGAATATCATATTTTATTTAATATGATCATCATCATCAAAGTACATAGCTGACGGAACATGAACTAGATGACCTAGAGGTGTCAAAAGAAAAATGACTTCATGAGTAATGGTAAACCTTTTTCATAGAGCTACTAATGGTTGGGTTGGAAATAAACTACTATGCAAATTCATATGATAATTTTAAACTAAAAATAATTCAAATTTTATCTTCAAAGGAATCTTTAGAGCAATAAAAATATTCATTAGTTGATCAGGAGCAATATGCACATCAGGTTCTTTAGATGCTTTGAGAGAAAGAACATAGTCTAGAGATTCTTTTAAATAATCTAGAATTTTATCAGATAACTAAAAAAATTCCCTTGCCAGATTATATTGTGGCCAGAAAGAAGACCTCTAGATAAGAAACTCAAATCCTTGCCTTAGTATGAAATTTTTAAATGGATTATTAGGTCCACACAGTCTAGGATTATTATTCTCATGATAGAGCACAATTATTAAAGACCATCTTTTACCATTATGTTCTTGAAACTGAGATATCCATCTTAGATGTGTATTATGAAGATCAACAGAGGCTTCATAGGATTTTCTTACCAGAGCATTGGCTTCATTTTTCAATGGATTAGCCATTAAAGGAGTTGATCACCAAATATGTTCATAGAATTATTCTTGTATTTATGTCACAACCATGCTGACTGAATATTTTGAATTTGCTTCTATGGATGCAAAATCTACTAAGTAATTATTTTTTCTAGCAATATGCTCTACTGTGAAATCAAAATTCGATAAAATTGTAACCCACCTTATTAACCTGCTAGTAGCACCTTTTTCAGATTATTAGAAGAATTTAAAGTACTTGTAAAATTATTCAAATTAGATCTAAGCAATAATTTCTCAGATCTAATAAAGAACATAAAAGCTTAAATAACTTTTATTACAGCTAAAATTTATTTATGAGTTGAATGATAATTCTTCTATACTTGTTTGAAACTTCTTGAAGCAAACCTATAATGTTTTTCTATACCATCTACCAATTTTTATTTTAACACTGCACCCCATAAGTTTTTAGATGCATCAACTTCTGTATTTCTAGGTAAAAATAATGGAGGAAGTTTCTTTAAAAAAAAATTAATTTTTTGAACTACCTAAGTCATTGAATTGTTCCATGCAAGAGGATTTTTGGACAATCTTTCATTAATTAGGAATCTAACTTGAGAAATATTATAGTAGTAACTGGCTACATAATTTACACAACAAAGAAATCTTTGAAGCATTTTCTTGTCTATAAGAATATTAGAAAAAATATTTATATTTTTTTTAAGATATGTTCCTGAAAAGCAACTTCCACAAATTTTATGATAACATCTATGAATTCAATTTCATCTTTGAACATCGTCGTCTTCTTTTCAGGAAGTACTAAGCCATTTTCATATATAGTTTGATAAAAAATTTCAAGATGATTTATATGATCTTTTAGAGATTTAGAGAATACCAAAATATTATCAATATAAACAATTATGAATTCAGAATGAGATGCAAATATTGTGATCATCATCTCCTAAAATATACTTGGAGCAATTTTTAAACCAAAAGGAAGAACATTCCATTCATAATGTCCAAATGGATTGATAAAAGTTATTTTATACCTGTCCTGCTTTGCAAACAGTATCTACCAAAATCTAAATTTTAAATCAAACTTATTGTATACCTTTCTCCCATTGATTCTTTGAATAATTTCATCTTTAGAAGGAATAAGATGTTAGATTGGGATTACTACTTATTCTGAGGTACATAATTTACCACTATTTTTTTTTCTCTAACTTATTCTGATCTTTTATTTACATAGAAAGCTTCGCATGCCCAAAGACTAGTAGAATCTCTAATTAATCCTTGTTTATTTAACTAAACAATTTCTCTAAAAAATTCTTCACATAAGTTAGGAGACATACCTAAGTGGTGAGCTTTGAACTTAGGTTCAACATCTTTTCCATTTTTTATCCTTAATCATTTTTAATTCTGTTCTACATTCATAAACTTTTCTAAACTAAAAGGCTAAAGAATTTTTTGAATAACAATATTTTTTCATTTTCTTAATGATGGGATCAATACTATCACTACAAATATTTATTTTTTGCTAGATCTATCTTGTATTTATAGTTTTATTTGGATTTTCTTTAAGATGTATTCTGCATTCATATTTAAATGTTTTTTTAAAAATAATACTTATTAGCCAGAATGATTTCATGAGGTTGAATAGTAACAAGTTATAGGCTTGATAAATTATTTGATCATATCATCATGTCATATGAGGGCATCTCATGCTGAACAACCTCAAACATATAAATAGATTGTTAAAACTATATTGGAACCAATGGAGATAATTTTGATATAACAATTTTAGTGTTAAATATTAATTTATGAAAATCAGATTGCCATATGTCAGAAGGAATAACATGAAATCTAGCAAGATAAATGTATGCACTAGTGTCTAACAAGACATCTAGACTATAAGGCTTGAAACCTTCCCATTGAATATAAATTTCATAAATAGGATTATTTGTGAAGTTTGCAAAAATATGATGGATTTGATTATTCTATAATTCATAACTATTTTCCCCCTCCTCAAAATGAGACTCTATCTCATTTGTGATTTGGACCAATTCTTGTTCAAATAATTGTTCCTCTTCATTAGCAACAGCTTCTTCTTTTAAGAGAGTTTCTAATTCTTTTTAAGCTTTATCTAAGAAAATCTAGAGCTTATAAATTATTTTCTTATGTTAGAAAGATCTAGCATAAGTATTAGAATGATAAGTTGCATCAATCTTAAAATTAAAATGCTCATGAGGAAACATATGAGAAGATTTTTTTACAAGAACTTTTTTTTGCCTTTTCTCATTGGCCAACTTCATTTGATATTTTTGTTTTAATTCAAAAATTTGTTGTTGAATAGACATTTTTTTAGAAATCAGATATACAGGTGTTTGATCATACTTGTCTTCAGATATCAAAGTTGCTAGGATAAAGTAAGTATGTCAAAAAATGTACTTGAAATCATATGAATTTGAAACCTTAAATCTAAATCATAATCTAAAGATTCTGGGTAACAGTCACTACTAATAAAATTCATGTTGATCAAATTATTTGATTCATCTGTATCTCAAATGGTATTTGATTCATATAAAGATTCTTCATCAAAAATCAAAATATATTCATCTTCATTCAAATCATGGATTTATAATATATTTATTTTCTTAGATACCTTCTTCTTATTAGGACACTTATTATCATAATGATATCCTTGACACAAAAAACTTTTAACAGGCTTCTTTTGATATCCATGTTTTTTCTATCTAAAAATTCTCTTAGGAATGAATTTCTTTTTTATAAATTTATATATAGGTTTTCATTATCTTTCTTCTTGGAAATTTTTATTAAGAGAGCACTTACAGGAATAGTCATTTTTCTTTCTTCTATATTGTATGTATTTATGTGCATCTAGCACCCAAAACCAAAATTATCATCTAGTGTGTTGCAAAATTTAGCTCTAATTTATTTATAGAACTTGAGGGCTTCTTTTTGGGCTTTTCTTTCAGCACACAATTAATTATTTACAACTTTGATTTTCTAATTTATTCTACCAAAAGACATGGTAGATAACTCATCTTTCATGACAACTTTATACTTGTTTGCAAAATACTTTGGAAAAGATTCAATATATCTTAACTTGTATACAGGATTAAATATTTCACCAGCATTTTAAAACAATTTTTTCATGTAGCACATATATTCATTTATTCTTGTCATATAACATAATTGTGTTTTCATGAATTTAAATTTATCAGCTTCCTTCTTATTATCAAGTGTGCCCACAAATTCTAATAACACTACATTACATAATGCAGAAACTAGTTGATCATGAGAATAAATGGTAGTGTAAAATGATTCACCACATGTATCCCACCATTATTTGATGTTGCCTATGAATCCATTTGATATCTGTTGATAAACTGTAAAGGGATCCTTTTTCATACCATAAGTTTTTACATTTACCAAGCTAACATAGCATGTATCATTTCCTTTTTTTTCTCTGGAGGTTCACAATTAAACTTCCAAAAGAATGGTTGTAGATTCATAGTTCTTATCTAAGAATCTAGGGGAGGCTTAGAAGAAGAATTAATTTTAGGATTAAATTATTTTTCTACTTCATGAGGTTCTATTTTAGCCATACCTATCTAGAAAATTTTATCCAAATATTTTTCTATGTTTAGCAAACTCTTAGCCTTAGCCTTTTTAAAGGATTCTCTTTGAATTTTAAGCACATTTTACCAGGTTTTGATGTTTTTGGTATAATCTTCATCATGAATAATAATATACTCTTTGGATGATTTAATCTATCTAGGATGTTATTCAGATTTTCTCAAGACCTCTAAGATTTCTAGAATGGAAGAGACTTTAGGAGCTTGTTCTACCATTTCTCTAACAATACTATTTGAAATGGAACTTATCTGACTTGTACTTTATTGAATCTAAGTTTTTTTCTTCAATGACTTCTATCTGAGGTAGTATTTTATCCATATTTTAATTTTACTGAATAACATTATTTTCAGAAGATAAACTATCAAATACTATCTGTTGTTGATTTCTTAGACTAGTAATAGAATCATCAAGCTTTTGTATGATTTGAGTATGAAGAGTTGTAGTGGATCCATGCAAGTTACCAATGGCTTGAATAATATTTCATTTCTGATATAATTCTATACTTATTATTAGCTTTGAAACTTGAGACAAATTCTCTTGTATTTAAGAAACCTTATTGTTTAAATATCTAGTTACCAACTTATTCTAGTTCATCAACTTTATTTATGTCGACTGATCAAGGCTTTTGTTTGTAGACCTTAAAAAATACATTTGGGCTCTAAACTTGCCATCAACAGAATAGTTATTAAAATCTATAAGTTTTGCAAAACCTTTCTCTATATAAGATTCATCTCCTAAGAGAGTTTTCCAAATATGGCCTATTTTTTAGATGATGTTCCCTCATTAATTTTCTTAGCCTCAGCTATATGTTTTTTTATTTTTCTCTAGTAGTTTCTCTAGATCCAAATATCTTCTAGTCATATGGATACTAAATTGATTTAGATGGTTGATTATCTTTTGACAGTCAGTGCAATAAAAAGAGTCCACCTGAGGATCATGAATCTTTCTCAAATATAGACAGGGATTAATACAAGAGGATTGAGATGATTATAGCTACAGAGCTTGCATATGATCTTTTAACCCATTCTAAGAATCAAATATGATTATAGATTTATCAATTAAGTCTTTGATAGAGTTAGCCAGAGATAAATATTTTCTAGGCTTTTAAACAAAATTTGTGTCAAAAATGCATTTTCTTTGAAATTTCAAATCAGTCCAAAATATAGATTCAACTGGAATGATTTGACTATTTTTAGTAGCTCGACACACCATGATTTTTCCTTCTACGGGATTTTGTTTAATAGTAGGGTGTAAGGTATTTGTTAAGTGATACATGCCCTGATATTTAATAGCAAGGGAACAAGATCCAAGGATTATGGGTTTTAAGAAAAATCTTTAATACTTTGTTTATATTATATTCATCATGAATGGTAATAGGGTAGTTAGGATATGTAGTTGTATATATATGGATATCATGTAAACCAGTCTAGATAGCTCTTTGCAAGTAGGAACTAAAACTAGTGTATCGATTATCAAGGATACAACCTAAGAGACTAACATTAAGACCTCTTTGAAATAAAGGGAAAATACCAATAGTATCAATGCGTATATGAAGAAACTTTTATTTAGTCTAAGATTTTAATTGGTGAATAGTTTTATTATCAACAATTTGAAGATAATACTTATAATCATCATTTTGCTTAGCTTTGATGATGTTTTCAAAAACTTTAATATTAGTTTTAACAAGCAGATGAAAAGGAGAAAGCTTATTGTATACTTCTATGGATTTTAGAGTAGGCAATTTCCATTCAAGGCTAGGATTTTCTTCATTAATTTTTACAATTACTTCATTTTCATTGTAAAATGAATCAACAGATATATATAAAAATAAGAGACCATATGAGTTATACATGTGCTTTCTATATTTATCTAGTTTGATGCATCCATAGTCTTCCTATTATCAGTACTATATAGATCCATAATGATTCCTTCCTCATAGATTTTACGAGATCATTCCCTTCCCTATCGTTGGAAGAATAAATGGATACAGAATGCTAGAATAAAAATAGGATAGTTTGATGAAGACAATCTGTACCCTATTGTATCTATAAAAACTATATGAAGAAATAATATCTTAACAATATGAAGAATATATGTTTTTATAAGTAAATGGAGAGAATATTAAGAATATTGAGAGTTTCTAATATGGTCTATTACTACTATAATATTGAGAATATATGTTAAGATGTAATTATATTTTATAATAAATATTCTATGAAACTATAGTATTTTATCCATCATGTAAATATATAGGACATATATGGATTTTATAATATATCTGAAAGGAAATATATTTATAGTATAGACTTATATCAGAAAGGAAATAGTAGATAGTAAAGAAGTTTTTACAAATAAATCTTCTCATATGTTTCATCATGAGTATTTTAATTCTAAGATTGATGTAGCTTATCAGCGTGATACTTATGCTAGATCTTTTTGGTATAAGAAAAGAATTTATCAGCTCTAAATTTTCTTAGATAAAGCTCCAAGAGAATTAGAAACTCTCTTAAAAGAAGCTCTTGCTGATGAAGAGGAATAGTTATTTTAACAAAAATTGGTATAAGTCACAAATAAGATAGAGTCTCATTTTGAGAAGGGGGAAAACAGTCATGAATTATAGAATAATCAAATCTATCAAATTTCTGTAGACTTCACAAATAATCATGTTTATGAAGTGTGTAGAAATCTGATGGATTTGATTATTCTGTAATTCATGACTGTTTGAATATAAATAGTTTATGGATATGTTTCTATTAAGATTATAAAATATATTCATACCTAAACTATTTATATGATATTCAAAGTGATTATCTGATTCTATAGTTTCATGAAAATCAAACTATATATATTATAGCATATTGTCTTGGTAAAATTCTATATCCTAATTTATGTTGATGTGATAAGTCAATATATATATCATAGATTGATCTATATAGTATCGACAGTATATATCGATCCAAATATATCTATAAGATGTGCTAAATATAAGAATTTCTTAGAATTTTTTTAACAAGAATATATTCATCTATCTTTGTCATGTCAAATAATTGTACTTTCATGAATTTAGATTAATTGTCTTATTTCTCATGATTAACCAGTTTCTACATTATGTAATGCAGTGTCATCATAATTTTTAGGTACACTTGATAATGAGAAGAAAGTTGGTAAATCTAAATTCATGAAAGCATAATTATGTGACATGACAAGGATATATGAATAAATGTGCTACATGGAAAACTTGTATTACAACACTAGTGAAATATTTAATCATGCATAAAAGTTAAGATATATTGAATCTTTTCTAGAGTATTTTTCAAGCAAGTATAAATATATCATGAAAGATGAATTATCTATCATGTCTTTTGGTAGAATAAATCAGAATATCAAAGCTATAAGTAATCAGTTATGTGCTGAAAGAAAATTCCAAAAAGAAACCCTCAAGTTCTATAAACAAATTGGAGTTAAATTCCACAACACACTAGATGATAATTTTGGTTTTTGGTACATAGATGCACTTAAATATAGATAGTATAGAAGGAAAAAAAAAGACTATTCTTGCAAGTGCTCTCCTAAGAAAATTTTCCAAGAAGAAAGACAATGGAAACCTAGATATAAATATAAGAAAATGAAATTCATTCCCAAGAGAATTTTTAGAAAGAGAAAACATTGATAAAATACTACCTTAGATAGAAGTCATTAAAGAAAAACAAACTCAGATTTAACAAAGTATAAGTCAGATAAGCTCCATTTCAGAAGTATTGTTAGAGAAATGGTAGAAAAAGCTCCTAACGTCTCTTCCATTCCAAAAATCTTAGAGGTCTTGAGAAAATCTGAACAACATCCTAGATAGATTAAACCATCCAAAGAGTCTATTATTATTTACGATGAAGATTATACAAAAAGTATTAAAACCTGGAAAGATGTGCTTAAAATTCAAAAAGAATCATTTAAAAAGGCCAAGGCTAAGAGTTTGTCAGACATAGAAGACTATTTAGATAAAATTTTCTAGTAGGTATGGCTAAAATAGAACCTCATGAAGCAAAAGCATACTTCAATCTTGAAATTGGTTCTTCTTCTAGGCCTCCCTAGATTCGTAGATAAGAATTATGAATCTACAACCATTTTTTTGGAAGTTTAATTGTGAACCTCTAGAGAAACAAAAAATGATACATGTTATGTTAGCTTGGGAAAATGTATAAATTTATGGTATGAAAAAGGATTATTGTTCAAAAAATCCTGTAGCCTTTTAGTCTAAAAAAGTTCATGAATGCAGAATAGAATTAAAAATCATTAAGGATAAAAATAAAAAAGATATTAAACCTAAGTTCAAAGCTCACCACTCAGGTATGTCTCCTAGCTTACGTGAAGAATGTTTTAGATAAATTGATCAGTTAAATAAATAAGGATTAATTAGAGATTCTACTAGTCCTTGGGCATGTGAAGCTTTCTATGTAAATAAAAGATCAGAACAAGTCAAAGAAAAGAAAAGATTAGTGGTGTATTATGTCCCTTTGAATAAGTATGTAATCCCAATCCAAGATACTATTCCTTCTAAAGATGAAATTATTCAAAGAATCAATGGGTGAAAGTTATACAGTAAGTTAGATTTAAAATCTATATTCTAGCAGATACATGTTGTAGAGTAGGACAGGTATAAAACAACCTTTATCACTCTATTTGGACATTATGAATGGAATGTTCCTCCTTTTGGGTTAAAAATTGCTCCAAGTATATTTTAGGAGATGAAAAATAAAATCTTTGGATCTCATTTTGAATTCCTAATTGTTTATATTGATGATATTTTGGTATTCTCTAAATCTCTGAAAGATTATATAAAACATCTTGAAAAAATTTATCAGACTGTATATGAAAATGGCTTGGTACTTTTTGAAAAGAAGATGATGGTGTTTAAAGATGAAATTGAATTCCTAAGTGTTATCATAAAATCTAGAGAAATTACTATTTAGGAACATATCTTAAAAAATATTCAAATTTTCCCTGATATTTTTATAGACAAGAAAATGCTTCAAAGATTTCTTGGAATTATGTAGCCAGTTACTACTATAATATTTCTCAAAATAGATTGTTGCTAAATAAAACATTGTCCAAAAATCCTCCTACATGGAACAATGAAATGACTAAGGTAGTTCAGAAAATTAAACAAAATTGTTAGAAACTTCCTCCATTATCTTTTCCTAGCAATGGTTTGAAGATTATATAAGTTGATGCATCTGTAAACTTATGGGGTGCAGTGTTAAAAGAAAAATTGGTAGATGGTACAGAAAAAACCTTGTAAGTTTGCTTCAAAAAGTTTCAAATAAGCATAGAAGAATAATCATTCAACTCATAAAGAAATTTTAGCTACAATAAAATCTATTGAATCTTTTATATTCTTTATTAGATCTAATAAATTCTTTCTTAGATCTGATTTGCATAATTTTATGACTATTTTTAATTCTTCTAATAATCTAAAAAAGGTGATGCTAGCAGGTTAACCAGGTGGGATACATTTCTATCAGATTTTGATTTCATAGTAGATCATATTGTTAGAAAATAGAATTGCTTAGAAAATTTTGTATCCAAAGAAGAAAATTTAGAATATTCAATCAGCATGGTTGTGATAGAAATATGAGAAGAATTCCATCAACATATTTAGATTTTTTGTATAAAGAATACTTATTAGCTAGAAGGATTTCGTGAGGCTAAATAGTATTAAGATACAAGCTTGACAAATTATTTGATCCTATCATCATGTCACATGAAGGCATCTCATGTTGAATAACCTTAAATATATAAACAAATTCTCTAAACTATACTAGAACCAATGCAGATAATTCTAATATAATAGTCTCAGTGTTGAATGTTAACTTATGAAAATTAGATTACCATATGTTAGAAGGAATAACATGAAATCTAACAAGAGAAATATCTACACCAGTGTCTAACAAGACATCTAGACTATAAGGCTTGAAACCTTCCCATTTAATCTAAATTTCACAAAGAGAATTATTTATGAAGTGTGCAAAAATCTAATGGATTTGATTATTCTATAATTCATGATTATTTTCCCCTCCTCAAAATGACACTCTATCTCATTTATGACTTGGACCAGTTCTTGTTCAAATAATTGTTCTTATTCATCAACAACAGATTCTTATTTTAATAAAGTTTATAATTCTCTCCAAGCTTTATCTAATAAAATCTAGAACTGATGAATTCTTTTCTTATGCCATAAATATCTAGCATAAGTATTAGACTGATAAGTTGCATCAATTTTAGAATTAAGATGCTCATGAGGAAACATATGAGAATATTTCCTTGTAATAACTTATTTTTGCCTTTTCTCATTGGCCAAAAAGATTAATATCAAGTACAGGATATCACATAAATGAATATCAAGTATAGGATCGATATTTAGCATGATATATCCTGATGAATATTTAGTAAAAAATATATTAGTATGATATATCTTGTACTAATTACATAATCATAATTTTTAAACAATAAAATAGTATTTATTATATATCAATATAATATAATATATTTTGTTACCTATATTTTGTCCTATTTTTATTTTGGCATTCTGTATCCATTTGTTCTTCTAAAGATAGAGAAGGGAATGATCTCATAAAATTTGTGAGGAAGGCATCATTGTGGATCTGTATAGTATCAACAATATGAAGACTATGGATGCATCAAACTAGATAACTACACATAGCACAAGTACAACTGATATGGTCTCTCTTTCTGATATATTTGTTGATTCATTTTACACTGCAAATGAAATAATTGTAGAAATTAATAAAGAAAATCCTAGCTCTAAATGGAAATTGCCTACTCTAAAAGCCATAGAATTATATGATAAGCTTTCTCCTTTTCATTTGCTTGCTAAAACTAATATTAAAGTTTTTGAAAACATCATCAAAGTTAAGTTAAATGATGACTATAAGTATCATCTTCAGAATATAGATAATAAAACTATTTTCCAATTAAAAGCTCAGAGTAAATATAAGTTTCTTCATATATGTGATATTACTACTGGTATTTTTTATTTATTTTGAAGAGGTCTTAATGTTAGTCTCTTAGGTTTTATCCTTGATAATCAACATATTAGATTTAGTTCTTGCTTGAAAATCACTATCTAGATTGGTTTACATGATAGCCCTATATATACAACTATATATCCCAACTACCCTATAGACATTCATGTTGAAGACAATCTCAACAAAGTAATAAATTTATTTCTTCAAACCCATGGTTTAAAAATGATCCCTAGATCTTGTCCCCTTGATGTTAAATAACTGGTCATGTATCACTTAACAAATACTTTACACCCTATTTTTAGACATAGTCTCGCACAAGGAAAAAGCATGGTGTGCCGAGCTACTAAAAATAGTCAAATCATTCTATCCAAATCTAAATCTTAAACTAATTTGAATTTTTTAAGCAAATGGATTGTTGACACAAATTTTGTTTAGAATCCTAAATAATCTTTATCTCTAGGTACCTCTGTCAAAGACTTGCCTAATAAATCTATAATCATATTTGATTCTCAAAATGGGTTAAAAGATCATATACGAGCTCTGTAGCTACAATCATTTCAATCTTCTTGTAGTAATTCATGTCTATATTTGATAAATATTTATGATCCTCAAGTGGACTCTTTCTATTACACTGACTGTCAAAAGATA
The DNA here is from genome assembly GCA_037957365.1 of Torreya grandis. Classification (NCBI taxonomy): domain Eukaryota; kingdom Viridiplantae; phylum Streptophyta; class Pinopsida; order Cupressales; family Taxaceae; genus Torreya; species Torreya grandis. The sequence continues at coordinate 889,849 of JARHVA010004217.1, forward strand.
ATCAGTCATCTAAATCAATCTAGTATCCATATGACTAGAAGAGATTTGGGTCTACAAAAACTGTTAGAGAAAAATTAAAAACTTATAGTTGAGGCTAAGAAAATTAATATAGAGGGAACATCATTTGAATAAATATGCCATATCTAAAAAATTCCATTAGGAGATGAATCTTATATAGAGAAAGGTGTTCCAAAACTTGAAAATTTCAATCAGTATTCTCTTGATGGCAAGTTTAGAGCCCAAATCTATTATTTAATGTTTACAAACAAAAGCTTTGATCAATCCATAGAAATAAAGTTGATGAACTGGAATAACTTGGAAACTAAATGATTAAACAATAAGGTCTCTAAAATATAAGAGAGTTTGTCTCAAATTTCAAATTTGCTTAGAAGTATAGACTTATATCAGAAAGAAAATATTATTCAAGTCATTGGTAACCTGCATGAATCCACTACAACTCATCATACTCAAATCATATAAAAGCTTGATGATTCTTTTACGAGTCTAAAAAATTAGTAGCAAATAGTATTTAATAGTTTATCTTCTAAAAATAAAGTTAATCAACAAAATCCAAATAGGGATAAAATACTACCTCAAATAGAAGTCATTGAAGAAAAATAAACTTAGATTTAGCAAAGTATAAGTTAGATAAGTTCCATTTTAGATAGTATTGTTAAATAAATGGTATAACAAGCTCCTAAAGTCTCCTCCATTCCATAAATCTTAGAGGTCTTGATAAAATTTGAACAACATCCTAGACAGATTGAGCCATCCAAAGAGTCTATTGTTCTTCATGATGAAGATTATACCAAAATCACTGAAACCTAGCAAGATGTGCTTAAAATTCAAAGATAATCCTTTAAAAAGGCTAAGGCTAAGAGTTTGTTAGACACAAAAAAATCTTTGAATAAATTTTTTTAGATAGGTATGGCTAAAATAGAACCTCATGAAGCATAAGCATACTTAAATCTTGAAATTGGTTCTTCATCTAGGCCTCCCCCAAATTTTCAGATAAGAACTTTGAATCTACAATTATTCTTTTGGAAGTTTAATTGCAAACCTCTAGAGAGAAAAAAATGATACATGTTATGTTAGCTTGGGCAAATGTACAAATTTATGGTATGAAAAAAGATACCTTTAAATTTACTCAACAGATATCAAATAGATTCATAGGCAACATCAAAGAATGGTGGGATACAGGTGGTGAATCATTTCACACTACCATTTATTCTCATGATCGACCAATTTTTGCATTATGTAATGCATTGTTATCATAATTTGTAGGCACACTTGATAATGAGAAGGAAGCCAGTAAATCTAAATTCATGAAAGCACAATTATGTGACATGATAAGGATAGATGAATATATGTGCTACTTGAAAAACTTCTTTTACAACACTGATGAAATATTTAATCATGCATAAAAGCTAAGATATTTTAAATCTTTTTCAAAGTATTTTACAAACAAGTATAAAGTTGTCATGAAAGATGAGTTATCTACCATGTCTTTTGGTAGAATAAATTAGAATATCAAAGATGTAAATAATCAGTTGTGTACTAAAATAAAAGCCCAAACAGAAACCCTCAAGTTCTATAAACAAATTGGAGATAAATTCTATAACACACTAGATGATAATTTTGGTTTTGAGTGCATAGATGCACATAAATATAGACATTATAAAAAGAATAAAAAGGAATATTCTTGCAAGTGCTCTCCTAAGAAAATTTTCAAAAAGAAAGATAATGGAAACCTAGATATAAATCTAGGAGAAAAAAATTCATTCCCAAGAGAACTTTCAGAAAGACAAAACATGGATATCAAAAGAAGCCTGTTAAATGTTTATTGTGCCAAGGAGGTCATTATGCTAATAAGTGTCCTAATAAGAAGAAGGAATTGAAGAAAAAAAAATTCTTAGAAATCCATGATTTGAATGAAGATGAATATATTTTGATTTATGATGAAGAAGCTTTATATGAATTAGGTATTATTTGGGATACAGATGAATTAGATAATCAGGTCAACATGAATTTTATCAATAACGACTCTAAACCAAAATCTTTAGATTATGATTCAGAGGTAAAGTTTCAAATTCATATGATTTTAAGTACATTGCCTGATGCATTTACTTATCCCAACAAGTTTCATATCTAAAAGACAAGTATGATGAAATACCTGTATATCTAATTTATACAAGAATGTCTATTCAAAAATAAATTTTTGAATTAGAACAAAAATATAAAATGTAGTTGGTCAATGAGAAAAAGTAAAAAAAAGTTCTTGTAAACAAATCTTCTCATATTTTTCCTCATGAGCATTTTGATTCTAATATTGACACAACTTATCAATCTAATACTTATGCTAGATCTTTCTAGTATAAGAAAAGAATTCATAAGCTCCAAATTTTCCTAGATAAAGCTCAGAGAGAATTAGAAACTCTCTTAAAAGAAACTCTTGCGGATTAAGAGGAACAATTATTTGAACAAGAACTGGCCCAAGTCACAAATGAGATAGAATCTCATTTTGAAGAGGGAGAAAATAGTCATGAATTACAGCATAATCAAATTCATAATATTTTTTCACACTTCAAAAATAATCTTATTTATGAAATTTAGATTAAATGGGAAGGTTTCAAGCCTTACCGTCTAGATGTCTTTCTAGACATTGGTGCAGATATTTCTCTTGCTAGATTTCATGTTATTCCTTCTAACATGTGGCAATCTAATTTTCATAAGTTAGCATTCAACACTAAGAATGTTATATTAGAATTATCTGTGTTAGTTCCAATATAGTTTGGAGAATTTGTTTATATATTTAAGGTTTTTCAACATTAGATGCCCTCATATGACATGATGATAGGATCGAATAATTTGTCAAGCCTGTATCATGTTACTATTCAGCCTCATGAAATCATTCTCACTAATAAGTATTCTTTGTACAAAAATCCAAATATGAATGCAAAATACCTCTTAAGGAAAAGCTAAAGAAAGTTGTAGATACAAGATGGATCTAGCAAAAAATAAATCTTTGCAATGCTAGTATTGATCTCATCATTGAGAAAATAAAAAAGGATTGTTATTAAGAAAAACATTTAGCCTTTCAGTCTAAAAAAATTCTTGAATGCAGAATAGAATTAAAAATGATTAAGGATATAAATGGAAAAGATGTTGAACCTAATATGTTCTTCCTCTCAGGGCATCTAAAGAACTTGATGTGCATATTACTCCAAATAATATTTTTACTGCTCTAAAAATTCCTTTCAAGATAAAATTTGAATTACTTTTAGTTTAGAATCATCAGATAAATTTTCACAGTAGTTTATTTCTAGCCCAACCGTTAGCAATTATATGGAAAAAGTTTACCATTACTCAAGATGATGTATTTCCTCTGACACCTCCAGGTCATCTAGCTCATGTTCTATCAACTATGTACCTTGATGATGATGATCATACCAAATAAAAAATGATATTCTCTCTATTTTTATATCATCATTATGACTTTGAAGATAATCATTATTCCCCACAAAGAGAATACAAATTTGTTGATGATGACTAATATGATTGAATGACTAATTATGGGGTATGTTTGTAGACATAAACATGGGCATGATATCCCTCTATATCTTTTGTGAACCTCACCACTATCTAAAAGTGTTATTCTATCAGTCATGTTGATAGATGCTTTGTACTATTTGGTGGTGCATAGTGGACCCTTTACCCCACTACTATATTTCTTTTATTTATATTCATTGATCTCGCATCTTGAAGATAACCATTGTTATGTTCTCTATCCATCTATAAATAGAGGAGGCTCTTCGTATTTCATTCAATTTTTGCTAGAGATTAGAGTCTGAGTCTAGTTTTTTTCTAAGGAAGCGTATGCTCTTTGCTTGCCCTTTTAGGATCCTACAAATCAAAAGTTTTTTTTAGGAATTCCATCAAGTCTATTTAAGTCTATGTCAAATATCTTATATATCTTTTGTGTGCTAAATATCGATCCTATACATGCATGCCTATGCATGTACTTTTTTGGTATTCTAAATTCATATTTAGATTTTTTATACAAAGAATACTTATTAGCTAGAATGATTTCATGAGGATGAATAGTAAAAAAAAACAGGCTTGACAAATTATTAATCCTATCATCATGTCATATGAGGGCATCTCATGCTGAATAACCTTAAACATATAAAGATATTCTTCAAATTGTATTAGAACCAATGCATATAATTTTGTTATAATAGTATTAGTGTTGAATGTTAAATTATGAAAATCAGATTGCCACATGTCAGAAGGAATAGCATGAAATTTAGCAAGAGAAATATATGCACCTATGTCTAGAAAAACATCTAGACTGTAAAGCTTGAAACCTTCCCATTTAATCTAAATTTTAAAAATAAGATTATTGTATCCTAATTAAAATCTCAACCAAAAGGGTACATATCTCATAAAATTGAATATATATTCAAATTCATATGATTTCAAGTCCATTTCTTGATGCATTTACTTTATCCTAACAAATTTCATATCTAAAAGACAAGTATGATCAAACACCTATATATCTAATTTCTATAAGTATATCTATTCAACAACAAATTTCTGCATTAGAACAAAAATATCAAATGAAGTTGGTCAATGAGAAATGGCAAAAAGAAGTTCTTGCAAATAAATCTTCTCATATGTTTCCTCATGACCATTTTAATTCTAAGATTGACGTAGCTTATTAGCCTGATACTTATGCTAGATCTTTATGGCATAAGAAAATAAATCATCAACTCTAGATTTTCCTGGATAAAGCTCAAAGAGAATTAAAAACTCTCTTAAAAGAAGATCCTCTTACTGATGAAGAGGAAAAAATATTTGAACAAGAATTGGTCCAAGTCATAAATGAGATTGAGTCTCATTTTAAGGAGGGGTAAAATAATCATGAATTACAATATAATCAAATCTATCAAATTTTTGCACATTTCACAAATAATCTTGTTTGTGAAATTCAAATTAAATGGGAAGGTTTCAAGCATTACAGTATAGATGTCTTGATAGACACTAGTGTAGATATTTCTCTTGCTAGATTTCATGTTATTCCTTCTAACATATGGCAATCTAATTTTCATAAGTTAACATTCAACACTAAGACTATTATATCAGAATTATCTACATTGGTTCCAATATAGTTTAGAGAATTTATTTATATGTTTAAGGTTGTTCAACATGAGATGCCCTCATATGACATGATGATAGGATCAGATAATTTGTCAAGCTTGTATCTTCTTACTATTCAACCTCATGAAATCATTTTGGCTAATAAGTATTCTTTTTACAAAAAATTCAAATATGAATACAAAATACCTCTTAAAGAAAAGCCAAAGAAAGTTGTAGATACAAGATGGATCCAACAGAAAATAGATATTTGTAGTACTAGTATTGATCCCATCATTGAGAAAATAAAAAAGGATTATTGTTTATAAAATCCTTTAGCCTTTCAGTCTAGAAAATTTCATGAATGCAAAATAGAATTAAAAGTGATTACAGATAAAAATTTAAAAGATGTTGAACCTAAGTTCAAAACTCACCACTCAAGTATGTCTACTAGCTTATGTGAAGAATGTTTCAGAGAAATTGATCAATTAAATAAATAAAGATTAATTAGAGATTTTACTAGTCCTTAGGAATGTGAATATTTCTATGTAAATAAAGATCAGAACAAGTTAGAGAAATGAAAATATTAGTGGTGAATTATGTACCTCTGAATAAGTATGCAATTCCAGTCTAACATCCTAGCCCTTCTAAAGATGAAATTATTCAAAGAATCATTGGGATCAAGGTATACATTAAGTTTGATTCAAAATCTAGATTCTAGCATATACAAGTTGCAGAGCAAGACATGTATAAAATAGCTTTTATCACTCCATTTGGACATTATGAATGGAATGTTCTTTCTTTTGGTTTAAAAACTAATCCAAGTATATTTCAAAAGATGATAACAAAATCTTTGCATCTCATTCTAAATTCATAATTATTTATATTGGTGATATTTTGGTATTCTCTAAATCTCTAAAAGATAATATAAATCATCTTGAAAAATATTATTAAATTGTATATAAAAATGGCTTGGTACTTTTTGAAGAGAAGATGATAGTGTTCAAAAATGAAATTGAATTCCTAGGTGTTATCATAAAATTTGGGGAAATTGCTATTCAAGAACATATCTTAAAAAATATTAAAAAATTTCTTGATATTCTTATTTACAAAAAAAATGCTTCAAAGATTTCTTGGTTGTATAAATTATGTAGCTAGTTACTACTATAATATCACTCAAGACAGATTTTTGATCGATAAAAGATTATCCAAAAATCCTCTTGCATGGAATAATGAAATGACTAAGGCAGTTCAGAGAATTAAAAAAAATTGTCAAAAACTTCCTCCATTATCTTTACTTGCCAATGGTTTGAAGATTATAGAGACTGATGCATCTGAAAACTTTTGGGGTGCAGTGTTAAAATAAAAATTGATAGATGGTATAGAAAAACCTTGTAGGTTTGCTTCAAAAAAATTTAAACAAACATAGAAGAATTATCATTCAACTCATAAAGAAATTTTAACTACAGTAAAAGCTATTCAAGATTTTATATTCTTTATTAGATTTGAGAAATTCTTGCTTAGATCTGATTTAAATAATTTTATGAGTATTTTTTTTTATAATCTCAAAAAAGGTGTTGCTAGCAGGTTAATTAGGTGGGCTATATTTCTATCAGATTTTGATTTCATAATAGAGCATATTGCTAAAAAAAGGAATTGATTAGCAAATTTTGCATCCAAAGAAGTAAATTTAAAATATTCAGTCAGCATGGTTGTGATAGAAATATGGGAAGAATTCCATGAACATATTTGGCAATCAACTCCTTCAATGGCCAATGAATTAAAAAATGAAGCCATTGCTCTGGTAAAAAAATCCTATGAAGCCTATGTTGATCTTAATAATTCACATCTATGATGGACATCTCAGTTTCAAGAACCTAATGGTAAAATATGGTCTTTAGTAATTGTGCTCTATCATGAGAATAACAATCTTAGACTATGTGGACCCAATAATCCATTTTAAAATTTCATACTAAGGTAAGGATTTTATTTTCTTATCCAATGGTCTTATTTTTGGCCATAATATAATCCGGCAAGGGAAAATTTTTGGTTATCTGATGAGATTCTAGATTATTTAAAAGAATTTATAGACTATGTTCTTGCTCACAAGGCATCTGAAGAACTTGATATGCATATTAATCCAAAGAATATTTTTATTGCTCTAAAGATCTCTTTCAAGATAAAATTTGAATTGTTTTTAGTTTAGAATCATCAGATAAATTTGCATAATAGTTTTTTTCCAACCCAACTGTTAGCAGCTCTATGGAAAAGGTTTGCCATTACTCATGAAGCCATATTTCCTTTGACACCTCTAGGTCATCTAGTTCATGTTCCATCAGCTATGTACCTTGATGATGATGATCATATCAAAGAAAATATGATATTATCTCTATTTTTAGATCATCATTATGACTCTAAAGATAATCATTATTCCCCACAAGGAGAATATGAATTTATTAATGATGATTAATATGATTGAATGACTACTTATGGGGTCTATCCATAGACATGAACATAGGCATGATATCCCTCTATATCTTTTGTGGACCTCACCACTATCTAAAAGTGGTTTTCTATCAGCCATGTTGACAAATGCTTTGTACTATTTGGCAGTGCATAGTGGACCCTTTACCCCACTACTTTATTATTGTTATTTATATTCATTGATCTCTTCTCTATCCATCTATAAATAGAGGAGGCTCTTCGTATTTCATTCATTTTTTGCAAGAGATCAGAGTTTGAGTTTAGTTTGTGTCTAAGGAAGCATATGTTCTTTGCCTTTCATTTCAAGATCTTGTAAATGAAAATCTTTCTTTTAGGAAGTCCATCAAGTCTGTTTAAGTCTATCTCAAATATCTTCTATATCCTTTGTGTGTTAAATATTGATCATATACTCGCATGCCTATGCATGTACCCTTTTGGTATCATCTAGACTGTAAGGCTTGAAATCTTCCTATTTAATCTAAATTTCACAAATAGGATTATTTGTGAAGTGTGTAGAAATCTAATGGATTTGATTATTCTATAATTCATGACTATTTTTCCCCTCCTCAAAATGAGACTCTATCTCATTTGTCACTTGGACCAGTTCTTGTTCAAATAATCATTCCTCTTCATCAGCAAGAGCTTCTTCTTTTAAGAGAGTTTCTAATTCTCTCTAAGCTCTATCTAGGAAAATCTAGAGTTGATGAATTCTTTTCTTATGCAATAAATATCTAGCATAAGTATCAGGTTGATAAGCTACATCAATTTTAGAAAATAAATGCTCATGAGGAAAAATATGAGAAGATTTCTTTGCAAGAACTTCTTTTTGCCCTTTCTCATTGTCCAAATGCATTTGATATTTTTTTTTTAATGCAAAAATGTGTTGTCGAATAGACATTCCTTTAGAAATCAGATATGCAGGTGTTTGATCATACTTGTCTTTTAGATATGAAAGTTGCTAGGATAAAGTAAGTGCATCAAAAAATGGACTTGAAATCATATGAATCTGAAACCCTACCTCTGAATCACAATCTAAAGATTTTGGTTCACAGTCACTACTGATAAAATTCATGTTGACCTGATTGTCTGATTCATCTGTATCCCAAATAATATATGATTCATATAAAGCTTCTTCATCAAAAATCAAAATATATTCATCTTCATTCAAATCATGGCTTTCTAAGAAATTTATTTTCTTATATTCCTTGTTCTTATTAGGACACTTATTAGTATAATGATCTCCTTGACACAAGAAACATTTAATAGGCTTCTTTGGATATCTATTTTTTTTTCTTTCTAAAAATTCTCTTGGGAATAAATTTCTTTTTCTTAGATTTATATCTAGGTTTCTATTGTATTTTTTCTTAAATTTTTTTTTGAGGAGAGTACTTTCAAGAATAATCCTTTTTCTTCCTTCTATATTGTCTATATTTATGTGCATATATGCACCCAAAACCAAAATTATCATCTAGTGTGTTGCAGAATTTAGCTCCAATTTGTTTATGGAACTTGAGGGTTTCGTTTTGGGATTTTATTTTAGCACACAACTAATTATTTACGTCTTTGATTTTCTGATTTATTCTACCAAAAGACATAGGTTTATACTTGTTTGCAAAATACTCTAAAAAAGATTCAATATCTCTTAACTTGTATGCAAGATTAAATATTTCACATGTGTTATAAAACAAGTTTTTCATGTAGCACATATATTCACCTATCCTTGTCATGTAGTATAATTGTGCTTTCATGAATTTATATTTGATGGCTTCCTTTTCATTATCAAGTGTGCCTACAAATTCTAGTAACAATGCATTACATAATGTAGAAACTAGTTGATCATAAAAATAAATGGTAGTGTGAAATGATTCACCACATGCATCCCACCATTATTTGATGTTGTCTATGAATCCATTTGATATCTATTGAGAAAATGTAAAGGGATCCTTTTCCATACCATAAATTTGTACATTTTCTCAAGCTAACATAGCATGTATCGTTTCTTTTTTTCTTTGGAGGTTCACAATTAAACTTCCAAAAGAATGGTTGTAGATTCATAGTTCTTATCTAAGAATCTAGGGGAGGCCTAGAAGAAGAAATAATTTTAGGATTGAAGTATTATTCTTCTTCATGAGGTTCTATTTTATCCATACCTATCTGGAAAATTTTATCCAAATATTTTTCTATGTCTGACAAACTCTTAGCCTTAGCCTTTTTAAAGGATTCTCTTTGAATTTTAAGCACATCTTGTCATGTTTCAGTGATTTTGATATAATCTTCATCATGAAGAAGAATAGACTCTTTGGATGGTTCAATCTATCTAGGATGTTGTTCAGATTTTTGAAAAACCTCTAAGATTTTTGGAATGGAGGAGACTTTAGGAGCTTGTTCTACCATTTCTCTAACAATACTATCTAAAATGGAACTTATATGACTGATACTTTTCTGAATCTAAGTTTTGTTTTTCTTTAATGAATTCTATATGAGGTAGTATTTTATCCATATTTGGATTTTGTTGAATAACTTTATTTTTAGAAGATAAACTATCAAATACTATCTGATGTTGATTTCTTATACTAGTAATAGAATCATCAAGCTTTTATATGATTTGAGTATGATGAGTTACAGTGGATTCATGTAGGTTTCCATTGGCTGGAACAATATTTCCTTTCTGATATAATTCTATACTTCTAAGTAGCTTTGAAACTTGAGACAAAGTCTCTTGTATTTTAGAGACCTTATTGTTTAAACATTTAGTTGCCAAGTTATTCTAGTTCATCAACTTTATTTTTGTGGACTAATCAGGGCTTTTGTCTGTAGACTTTAAATAATATATTTGGGATCTAAACTTTCCATTAGGAGAATACTGATTGAAATCTGTAAGTTTTGTAAAACCTTTCTCTGTATAAGATTCATCTCCTAATGGAGTTTTCCAGATATGACATGTTTCTTCAGATGATGTTCACTCCATATTAATTTTATTAGCCTCAACTATAAGTTTTTTAAATTTTTTTAGCAGCTTATATAGATCTAAATCTCTTCTAATAATATGAATACTGGATTGATTTGGATGGATGATTATCTTTTGATAGTCAGTGCAATAGAAAGAGTCCCCCTGAGGACCAAGAATCTTTCTCAAATGTAGGCAGGGATTACTAAAAGAGGATTGAGATGATTGTAGCTACAGAGCTTGCATATGATCTTTTAACCCATTCTAAGAATAAAATATGATTATAGATTTATCAAAAAAGTCTTTGACAGAGGTAGCTAGAGATAAAGATTTTCTAGGCTTTTGAAAAAAATATGTGTCAACAATCCATTTTATTATAAATTTCAAATCAGTCCATGATATAAATTTAGTTGGAATGATTTGACTATTTTTAGTAGCTCAACACACCATGTTTTTGCCTTAACATCAGGGTGTATGGTATTTGTTATGCGATACATGACTTGATATTTAACAACAAGAGGACAAGATCCAGGAATGATTTCTAAACCATGGGTTTGAAGAAAAATCTTTAGTACTTTGTTGAGATTATCTTCATCATGAATGGAAATAGGGTAGTTAGGATATGCAATTATATATATAGGTCAATCATGTAAACCAGTCTTGATAGCACCTTGCAAGCAAGAACTAAAACTAGTATGTCGATTATCAAGGATACAACCTAAGAGACTAAAATTGAGACCTTTTAAAAATAAAGGAAAAATACCAATAGTAATAGCACCTATATGAAGAAACTTATATTTAGTATGACATAGACAATACTTATGAAAGTAAAATACAACTGATTATCTTTAATAGTTACCATTATATATATGAATAAGATTATACTATTGATACCAAAAGGGTACTATAAACTACAATCTATACATATTTGACATATATGGATTTTATAATATATTTCTATGATAAATATTTATATTTGTATATATGTACATCTTGTTTATGCATTATGTAGGATTTACATATATGTGCATATAGGAACTTCAAAATTCCATGAACATATTTGGGAATCAACTCCTTCAGTGGCTAATCAATTGAAAAATGAAGCCAATGCTCTAGTAAAAAAATCCTATGAAGCCTCTATTGATCTAAATTTTATATATATATATATATATATATATATATATATATATATATATATCTTATATGATCAATAATATATACATCAAACAAGAATTTCCTATATACATGTACCCTATTCTATTTGCTTTCCCTTTCAGGATCCTGCAAATCAAAAGCTTTCTTTTGGGAAGTCCATCAATTTTATTTAAGTCTGTCTCAAATATCTTTTGTATCCTCTGTGTGCTAAATATAAATCATGTACTCGTGTGCCTATGTGTATGCTCTTTTCTTGCCATTTCGGGATCCTACAAATCAAAATCTTTCTTTTAGGAAGTCCATCAAGTTTGTTTAAGTCTATCTCAGATATCTTATGTATCCTCTATATGCTAAATATCAATCCTATACTCGCATGCCTATACATGATAAAATTCATATATATTATAAATATATATTCTATGAAAGTAAATAATTAGATATATAAATATTGATCATAGAAATATATATACTTCTTTAGTTTTAATATATACACATATATTCTGAATATTCTAAATTTGCTTCAGTTATTTTAGACTAAAATGCATATGCTTGTTCTATCATCTATGTTATAATATATATATCATATATATAATACATATATGTATGTATGTATGTATTGTGTGTGTGTGCATGTATGTGTATGTTGTGTGTATCAGTACATATATATACATATGTATGTATATACATATGTGTGTATATATATGTGTGTGTGTGTGTATGTACACACACACATTATATATAATGTGTGTGTACATACACACATATGTACACACACACACACACACACACACACACACACACACACACACACACACACACACACACACACACACACACACACACACACACACACACACACACACACATGTACTGATACACACAACATACACATACACGCAGACACGCACACACATTTTGTGGGTGTGTGTG
>JARHVA010004217.1:907500-935000 GCA_037957365.1 Torreya grandis
CATGATCTGATTGAGCGTTCTCTCCACTTCACCTTAGTTGTTTGGTATTTTGTAATAAACAATTTCCCTCATTTCATCCACACTTTATGCACTCCTAGCAATGGTCATTATCCTCATAATGCTTGGTAAGAACCTAATTATAAAAACATTCATAGCCTAAGTAAACATATTATGATGCATAGTGATGTATTCATGATAGGGGTTCCATGTGAAGAGATGCCTCACCACGCACCCAACAAATTACTTATCACAATACTTGAATTCATTTTATTTATCATAATTGATTTACATGATATTGTGAGCTTTGAAACTTTACACAGGGCTCACAAACCCTTCACTTACAACAATGGAACTCTCATTTATTTTCACACACATATAGTCTCTTTGGATTCAGTTCTTAGTCTCTTGTCTTTCTCTCTAAACTCAAGGTATAGATCTATTGAGAGTGCTTGACTCTGTCTCACTCTCACTCAGCTTGACATTTTACAAATCTCAACCCTTAGGCTTTGGTTTTCTTTTCTACAAAAACACATTCTAGCCAATATCGCCCATAAATAACTTATAACAATAACTACCAACAACAAACGTTCACCTTAAACAACCTTTATCAATCAACAAAAACCTCTTTCAATTGGCTTGACACATCTATTTATAGTTTATATGTCTTGGTCACCTCCTTGTTTGGTCCATGGAATAGATAGTTGTATCCAAGTAGTCATGGCACTAATTTTAGGTATATGTTGGGGTAGTGTAGGTTGAGTTAGACCTTGAACCTTGTAGTTTTGGCAGCAATTAATTCTGATTTTCCTTGTATATCTTGTTGTCTCTTGCCATCACTTTAGTTCTAGCACTACTAGGTGGCATTCACCTTGCTTCTCTGCTTCCCTATTATAATTATATTTGATTTTTGTGCCCCATGCTCTATGCATTGATTTTTTCATGCACTATGTTTTTTACACAACTCCTCAGGACTCTACACTTTCTTGCCTTTAATGTGTGTGCCATTCACACATGCATGAGTTTCCTTGTGTGTTGATCCAAAAATTCTTATGCAATATCCTCTATCACCTAGTTCTTATCTATTTGTGCACTTCAAAAATTGTTGACATTTTATAGCTAATTCACCTAGGATGTTATTGCATTAGTCTCCCCAAGTAACTAAAATGTAATCCCCTATTCACATGTGGGATTGAGTGATATAATCACCCTTTTGGTTAGTTTTCTTGACCATAACACCCTATTTCACCTGTTTCTTTTATCTTATTAGGATTATTTTGATTTTATTTCAAATCTCCTCCTTCTTCCTAAAATTCACCTTATACTCCTTTTCACCTCCTATTTTCTCTTTTTCTTCCTTTCATGGGTCTATACCCACCTCATTCTCCTCTCCTTTTTTCTTTATTATTATTATGTGCACCATATATGTCTCTTTTATGCACTTATTCTATCTTCTTTTATTCATTCTAGATCTAAACTCATCTATATCCATTTACACCCACTTCTTGTTTCCAAAACTCATTCTAGAGTGTACCTAATGGATCTTATACAGTTGTATTCTTCCTTTCATACTAGCTTATGTGGGTGTATACCCACATGTTTTTCTCACTTACCAAGGGATTTATTCACCTCAATCCATTCTCCCTTGTGTACACTTTCTTCCTTATTTTTTTGGCAAGTAGGCTCTCTTTCACTTCATTTTTATTCGAGTTTGTTTGGTACTCCTACTACTCTCACTTGGTTTGCTACCTTTTAGTGAATATAAAAACATTATGGATTAATTGACACCCATTTCTCTTGTTTCATCCATTCACTTCTTGGTTGTGTTATTATTATCTCTAGGCATCTAGATAAATGTTAGAATCCATTGCTCCTCTTGCTCACTTATTTTTCATCCCCTCTCAAATCAATAGATAGTATGCTCTTCTAACAACTTCTACTACCTTGCACAATCAATATTGTGCTCTCATGAGCTTCAGGATGATCTCACTACTTATTCTCTTCAACTCCTTAATGTCATGCATAAATATAATTGTGATCCCAATCAAATTATTTTGGATTTTGATATGTTCTCTGGCTTCCTTTAGTAACTTTTAGCATTATGTGCATAAAATATTTCACCTCTTAGTTAGCTAGATGCCAACTCCTTCTTGCCTTCCCCATCATATATTTAAGTGGCACCTGCATCTCACACTTTTCTTACACATATATCTATCCTTTTCTCCTTAAGAAAATCTCGTCCTCTTCACATCCCTTTGTCCCTTGCATGCTATTGTAAGTAGACCATAGCTTGATCCTTATTCATTGTTGCTTAAGTGCAACACTATTCAACTCTATGAGGAACTTATCTTCTTACTTATGTCCTTTATCTTCTTTTTCAATCTTCTTTGTGTATTTCTCTAATCATGCATCTCATTCCTTCATGTCTTCAAGTTGGTCTTATTGTATCACTACTACTCATTCTCTTATCTTCCTTGCATGCTTATTTTATCTTGCACACCTCCTTCATTGTGAAAATATTATTTTTTTGACTTAGACTGGTCACTATCCAACATTATTCTCCCATTATTTTTTTGTGTACTTCAATTTCTTGACACATCTCTTTCTTTGCACTCTTATTAACTTCAACTCAACTGTAGGCTAATGCCCTTTTTCACTTTCTCCTTCTTGAGTATTTTTCCTATGCCTTACACAATTATACTCTTGTGTTTCTCTTTCTTCACCTTCATTCTTTACACTAGGAATGTTTCACCTTATCCTCTATTTCTATTTGCATAATACTATTGTGTAGGTCCTCTATTTATGCCTCCTCCAACCCTCTCTCTCTTCTTCCTTTGTACGTCTCTAAACTTATATTTTGTCGGTTGCATCAAAGTTTGGAGCTTTTCTAGCCTCTTGTTGCCTTCCAACGCAACTCTTATTTTCCATCCTATACTCTTGGTGTGTTCTAAACCTTAGAATATCTAGCTACCTACCTTAAATTTTGGTGTTCTTATAGCTTAGTTTCCCACAATACAACTCTACTTCTTCATTGTTCCTTTTCTAACTACCTTTATGTTCGACACTCTACTAACCTCTTTTTGATTACATTGAAAATTTGTTCATATTTTTTAGTGTGTCCTATAGTTTTTACATCTACCTCAAAGTTTGTAAATCTTCTAGCCTTTAATTGCACTCTCTTCTTATTCCCCCATTGGCACAAATTTTGACTATCACACCACTATGTTATCTTCCTCAAATTTCATCAATATGCTATCCTTATTTTTTCTCAGGAAATTCCTTGTTCTCAACACTCTCCTATGACATCTTTTGTTGTTTCTTCTATCTAATAGAACTCTCCTTTTCTAAGCACATTAGTTGAATTATTCATAAAAATTAATCATGCTTGCATGTTATCCCATGGATTCTCCTCCTCTATATTTTGAGTTTATTTTGTTCTTCTACTATGGACCTCTTCCCACGCACCTATAAACTTTTCCATTTCATTCAATCTTTCCTCATTGACTCTTCTTCCTCTCACAAATCCTCTCTAATTTCTTACTGACTCTTCTCATTCTTGACTTCAGATCATCATCCCAATGTGCATGCATTTCACCCTATAGCCTATTGCATTGGGTAGATCCCTACTACACTCTCAGTAACTCTTTCTTGGTGAATTCTTTATGCCATGCACAAAAACATATGTTATTTTATTCTTCTTTGCATCCTTACTTTCTATGTTTGTTTCCTCAATGTGATTAACACATTATTTCATGTTATTACTACCTTGGTGGAATGATATCCACCTTTCTTTCATCAGTTTCACTCCATTGTAATCAGGGCTTTTTCTCCACTCATGCTTATGCACCTTTTTCAAGTATATCTCCCCTAAATGCTCTAATTCTTCAGTGTGGCCTCCCTATTTCCCCAAGGCATCTTTAAAGGTTGGATCCATAACTTCCCTTACCATTTATGTGGTCACCTATTATGTCTCAATGGCCACCTCCCCTAGTTTCAATAACTCATACATTGATCAATGGCTCTAGAGACTTCCTTCCAGTTTGATGTAGGTGTATGCATGCACTACTTGGTATATTAGTGTGGAAACCATAGGTTTAATTTCCTTGCCTCACCATATCTTCTTCTCTTAGAAGTCTATCCAAATTTTTGGTGTATCACTCCACATCCTTATCCATGCACACTTCACTCTTTTAGAGTCCCCTACACTCTTCAATGTGAAATTGCACTCTGCATCCACAACCCATTTCATCTCCTCCTTTATATATTCTTCTCCTTACACTAATTTAATCTATTTTTCCCTCTTAAATCTTCATGCTCTTTATTCAATACCCATTCACACTTAATGGACAATATATTATTAGCACCTTCTACCCAATACTCTAAGTGGAATATGTTCTTTGCACCTTGACTATCTCAATTAGTGATTCAGGGAATGTCCTTTGTCACTTTGCATTGACAGCCTCTAACCGGTGATTATTTCCACATTACTCTCTTCTTTTTTGCATGAATATATATTATCAATGATTATGTTTGCACTCTAATTTTCTATTGGTTGTCTCTGATCAGTGGTTTTTCCTACACTTCTCTTTTTGCACTAGGCTACGTCTTATTGATGATTATGTCATGATATTATTTTTACATTATGCACATGGATTATCTTAAATCAATGCTTCTATCTTCATTTATTCTTTCTTTCACATTACTTTATCATGGTTGATGATTGGCCAACACTCAATTTTGTAGACCACCTACTTTTGCACTTCACTAGCATAATCCTACATAGGTGCTTTAGGACTCAATTATTTTTTTGAATTTATGTCATGATTGTATATGGCTCATCCTCTCTAATTTAGTTACCTCATAGTTTGGTGATCTATCAATCTTGGCCTTAAATGTTTCTCCACTAGCTACCTCAAGGGTCAGTGGTCTAGTAATTCTCCTCTTATGTTAGTTGCCTCATGGTTAGAATTCTACTATCCATCTTTTCTACATCACTTCATTACACACTTCCACTTTCAGGCTCTTTTCCTCCTACATTGCCCAAGGTTATTAACCTGATATGATACCACATGATATCGTAAAGGTGATGGTGTCTAGTGAAGAGACACCTCACCACGCAACCATTAGAGTGCTTAGTAGATTGTTTCAATTCATTGTAATTATCATAACTGATTTACACTGTATTATGAGTTTCACAACTTTACAATACGCTTGCAATCACTTTACTTTCAATAGTTGAGCTCTCATGGCTTTCAACACACACACAATATTTCTAATTATTTTGTCCTTAGTCTCTTTTTCTCCCTCTACACTCAAGATTTAGGCCTACTGAGAGTGCTTAGATATCTCACTCTCTCACTTAGCTTGGCATTTTTCCATTCTCATCCTTTAGGCCTTAGTTCTTTGTTCTACATCAACACACTCCCAACCACTATTAGCCTTTAAAACCTTTTTTAAATAATTTCCAACATCAACCCTCTACCTTCAACAACCTTTAGACATCAAAAATAACCTCTTTTGGTTAGCTTGGCACTTCTATTTATAGTTATGGCTTGGTCACCACCTTATCTAATCAATTGAATGGACAATTGTCTCCAAGTAGTCATGGCACCAATGGTAGGTCTATGTTGGGGTATCCTAAGCTTAGTTATACCTTGATCATTTTAGTTATATTAGCAATTAATTTAGATATGAATTTTTTATCTTGGTCTCTTTTCATCACTTCAATTCTAGTTGTGCTAAGTGGTGTCCTTTACAACACGATGATTGACCTTTAGTTGTAACTGACCATTGGACTTTTCCTATCATGGGCTCTATGTATGTGGCCTTGCACCTTGCTTCTACTTTTCCCTATTGTAGGCATATACTTTATTTATGCCCCATGTTGTAGGTATTTCTTTATTTTGTGCACTATTTATTTTACACATATCCTTGGGACTCTGTAATATTTTTTCTTTACTTTTCACACCATCTGGGCACACCTTGTTTTCCTTGCACACTAATTTATAAATTCTTCTACATTATCATGTGACACCCAACTCTTATCTATCTACATGCTTCAAAACTTGTTGATGCATGATAGTTT
Source organism: Torreya grandis (assembly GCA_037957365.1). Lineage (NCBI taxonomy): Eukaryota > Viridiplantae > Streptophyta > Pinopsida > Cupressales > Taxaceae > Torreya > Torreya grandis. The sequence continues at coordinate 913,583 of JARHVA010004217.1, forward strand.
ATTCACCTAGGATGCTCTTGTGTAACATAAACCCTCTAACTCAAATCAAATTCCAAGGTTCTATAGGAACATTCTTAGAGGAAAAATTAACTATGTCCTAAACAACCACAAAAATATCCTCAACTAACTTTGATTCACTCTAAAACTTTTTTGGAGAGTCTTCCTTCCTAAGAAATCATTATGTGCAATATCCCATCTCCCCATTTGATTGATTATGCTTTTACGGATCCTACACAATACTCCAAACTAGCCAAGTATTTTATTTACTTGAAACCTTTTCATTGTCATTTCTTATTTTTTCATATAATCATTCATGACATCCTTAAGATCCAATCTAACAAAGCTTGTGACATGGAAAACCTTCTAGTTTTTCTTCTTAAACATAGTCAAATAGTATTAGCAGTCCATATAGTAGACCTATTTAACTACATGGTGATCCATGGATTTTTGCCTTCTTTGACATTCCATATCATCCATTCCATCTACAAGAGTGGAGACAAGAATGATCCTACTAATTAATAAAATATTGTGTTTAGACACACCTTAGTTAATAGTTTCACCACAACTCTATAAATTCATATCTATGGATGGGAAGAGACAAACAGGTCAAGGGCCAAAGGACAAGTAGGTTTCAATAGGAATCACTATAAAAATGATCATATATTCACTTTTACCACTATAAAATTAAGGAATCCAACGTAAATAAGTGTGGAGTATATCATTGCTTTTGTACTTTCAGAAGGCATTTGATATAATTGTTCAGCATTTGGTAGTTGAAAGGATTAAGGATTTGGGTCTTCCACCTTTGGTGGATTCATTTGTGATGACACTTTATGATGCCATTTTTGGCAAGGTAGAATGTTGAATGGTGAGACAGAGGATGTTCAGAGTACGATAGGTGTAAAACAAGGTTGTCCACTTTCTCCTACACTTTTTAGACTCTACATTGATGAGTTTGAGGAAATAGTTTTAGATACATTTGTTCAACATATGGTTGCTTACTCTTTATATTCTCTATTAAAAATTATCCTATTTTAAAATGGCCTTATTTTTTGTGTCTCATATGGTGAGATGCCTCTAGAAAGAACTTGATATATTATCCTCATTTTGTTATACTCATGAGCTTTAAGTTAATTTTCATTAAAAATTTGTATATTTTAACATATCTATTAATAAGGTAATCCAAGTGATTCTTACTTTTAAAGTTGATAAGGTTGAGTTAGTTTTTTCATATTTACATTTAGGGGTCCTATTCTTGAGACTGTGCTTTAGCTTGAATTCAAGTGTTGAGTGTAGATTCAATAGGGATGTGCATCTCTCACCACCCTTAAAAAGAATTTTTAGGCTTAAATTTTAGGAAATTCATATGAAGATCCACCTCTTTGACTCACTAATCACATCTACCCTCTTGTATGGTTTTGAGGTTTGAGAATCATACCTTCAAATCGAGGACTAAAAATGAACAGAGAGTGATTGTCGTAATGTTATCCATACATATTCACATCATGATATTGATCCATCATGTCATCATCCTTGCATAATTTGGCATAACTCCCTCATTTCTTCATTTGATCTCTCATGTGGTGATAATGGTTCATAGACTCAGAAAATTAGGTAACTCTTAGAGTGCTCGCCTTAGGTATCCATACCTTGCTTTTAGAGCTTCTATGGAATATGCAAAACATGGGGTTGATTCATGTTTGTATGTGAGAGCTTCCACGGTGCTTCACCTCATTGATTTAATGTTGGCATACCACCCTTGCACAGCTTCTTAATGGATGCTCAATCTCTCTAAGAGAGAGACAAGCAAGGGAATTTGTTCTAATATTTATATAGACTATCACCAATCCACATGGTCTTAGCCTAAAAAATTGCTTACCTCAAAACTTCAACACTACTCAAACTTATATGTTCACTTCAGTGATGGGTCCATCCGATCCCTAGGGTACGTAAAAGTACAATTACTTCAGAGCTCACGAGTTCCTCTTACTTAACTTAGTTTTTTTTTCATTAGCTTTGCATTGAGATAGGCCACCATATCCCTCAAAAGCATCATATTTAAAATATTTTCTCTTTATAATCTAAGACTGAGGACCATTTTTTTCCTTCAGGTGCTCTTTTTATAATGAGATAAAAAGATGGATTTTTTGCTTCGTTATATATTCTCTTGGCTCTCTCCAAATATTCATGGCTTATGAAGATTATAGATGCTTATCGTTCTTCCTCTAAGAGATGTTCAAATTTTGTAAATGTCTTTTTAGATAAAAATCTCTAGAGGGGCTGCATTAGGTTAATTAAATCCTACTTCCAACCATCTCACATCATTATTAGGAAGAGGCTCGATGATGATCTTGTAAACTTATATGGTAGACTAGTATGATGTCACAAACTCAATAAATCATATGGTTTCATATCCATCACATACTTCTTTATTATTTTGAGTATTAAAATTGTTTCTCCGTAATAACAAGGTTCATCTGACTACATAGTGACCCTCCTTTTATTTATCTTCTTCATAATATTTTGTTTTGTTGCATTATTACTTTCTATTTACTCAATTTAGATTCAACTTTTTAATTTATATTCTTCATAGTATGCTATTGCACTCTCCCTATGTTCTTTGCATTCTGTATTTTGGAATCCCATGAATCAATGTTAGCTTTTGGTAAGCATTAATTTATAAATTAAATTAAAGTTTGAGAACATTGAGAATAGTTTTTGGACAACAAAAAGAACTAGGATTTAAAAAAAGTTGAGTAAATATTTCAATATAATCTAGAGGTGCAATGCAAAGAGTCTGTAATTTAGCAGAGTTAAAGCTAGAGGAAATGTGGTAGAAATAAGTGATTCAGTCTATTCAAAATTCAACATCAATCTGCAAAATAGGACTTTCTTAAAGCTCGAAATAAAGAATAAGTCTACCGAAACGGACGTTAAATCTATGTTTTAAAATGGAGGATACAATATCCAATTCAAAACTTACAATGGAAACGGCCATAGATTTCTGAAAACCATATTGCACCATTTTATACAACTAATGAGGAGGACATCTTACCATATAAAATTACAACATTTGTTTATAGTACAATACAACAATCCCTGATATGGAAGAGATTCAGAATTCTAACCAAAATTAAGAATCTTGTCCGGCTCTGTGATTCTTGTCCGGTTCCGTTACAACAATTGATTTTTTCTTTTTTTGGGATGAACAGAAATCGATGACGTCTTCGACGAAGCGAGACTAAGACAACTGAGAGTAATTTTGATTTATGATAAAAAGAAATCAGTAACGTTTTGGACGAAAGAAAATCGATAACATCTTCGATGAATTGTGATCAAGACAACTGATTGTAATTTTGATTTTCGATAAAAAGAAACCAATAACATCTTTTATAAAAGGAAATCGATAACATCTTCCATGAAATATGACCTAGACAACCGATTGTAATTTTGATTTTTGATAAAAGGAAATCGGTAACATCTTCCATGAAATATGACCAAGACAACCGATTGTAATTTTGATTTTTGATAAAAGGAAATCGATAACATCTTCGACGAAAGGAAATAATTTTGATTGAATGACTTTCACTTGCAACAATTTTGGAAATTAGTATTAGAGAACAATCTAAAGCTATAACAAGACAGAACCTACGGATGAATATTTACACAGCATAACCTGCGTATGAATATTTACGGAACAACTATTTACAGGAGTCCTGATAAACATTTCCTCACCAGCAAAACAATACGTAAACCAGGGTTAATACTCATTACACAGCCAAAAAAATTGTTAAACAACCCAGTCAATGTGAATGCACTGGGAGATTAATGACCGGCTCCTGGACTGGGAGTAGAATAGAGAATCCGTTCGCCCTCGTTCTGCTGCTGCATCATATGATCAACTCCATGGATACGGCGGGATTTAGCTCTACTGTCGATCTGCATGTGACCCACCGCGGGGCTGGGCTTCGATTTGGAGAGCTCGTGGCCGTCGATATAGGCATTCCCCCTGTGACTCGGGCCAGAAGGCGATACTTTCCCCTTGGGCTGAACGTCGTACGCCACCCCGTCACCTTCTTTACCAGTTCGATTCTCCTGAAAGTGGAACGTCATTCTGTCGTCTTTGATGGCAGAGCCCCTCAGCAATCTCGATCCCCTGCTCGGTTCGACTCCAACAAGAACCAGATATAGCAGAGTTGCCATGATTTGTATATGCTTCATTGTCGATGATACTCTGCTGGGCATACACGATATCTGATTGAGGCTTTAACAAGAGGAATAAGGGAGAATATGGGTACGATTCTGTATATAGAGGGTTAGCTGCTTTGATGGAGAAATATAGGTCCGATTCTGTAGATAGCGGTGAAATAAGTAGGTCGCCGAGTGTCGACTGTAACCGAACTCCGTTCGCTTCGTCGTTTTGTTGACTGTAGCTACAGCCCTTTTCCGGTTCCAAATTTGCTTTTGAATTTTTGGACAATTCACAAACAATATGGAATTAGTACTGCAAGAAAAGCACATTTCAAATAATAATGTAGGAGGAAAAGGAGATAAAAGTAGTTTATTGGATAAGTTTTTTTTCGTGATAATTTATGATTTTTAAATAGAATAGTGAGGCTTATTTGTGTTTTTGAAATTGAGATTGAAGATTGAAATTAGATTATGAAATAAAGAATTTTGTTGAAATTTAAAAAAAGGTCGTTTTTATGTTGGTTCATTTTTGCGATGAATAGACCTACATATTTTAGATTTTTATAATGAATAAAATTTCATAGAGTGCCTTCATTTTTTTTAAAGAGGCAATAAAACATATTACGGATTTCATAATATATTAGATATATGAATGGTTATTTGTTTAACTGGGAAGATGTTTGGCTCATAAAGAGTTCATTAGGGATTAAATTTTGCTGCTAGCAAAACCCTATCACAATATAAGGCACAAAGTCGGGATCATGCTCCAGAGGGATTTGGTGACTAAATACCCCTCAGACCTTCGTTTTTAACATAAAATCACTCCATAAAGTAGTGGTCAACAAAATAATAATAACATACTAGACATTTCATTATAAAATATTGTTATGACTCCAGTTCATTACTACAAAGTTTACATAATATGATATTGTAGAAGAAAGTGCTTTGAATCTATACAAACTTGATGAGAGCATACACACAATTAACTCAAAGAATATATCGAACGAAAAAAGAGCCTAATGTTCATTAGAGTAATACTACATCCATCTTTTATTTAAAGATAGTGTTCCATATAGTAATATATTTTTGTTTTTAATAGTTCTAATCATTTTGTTCACAAGTGTTGTCTTTTCTATGCATCATGTTTTTTTGGGAGCTAAAATTCAGGGCTTTCGAGGGCCACCTCAATAACCCACTAATAATTTTGTCCAAATTAATTTTATATAAAATTTAAATCCCGTCTTTAATATTTTTATAAATATATAAAAATAATGAATTAAAATTTCAATATATTTTTAAATTGAAAAATAAACATCGCAACAATCGATTAACTTTCTTTAATTTAAATTTTAAAAATGATTTAAAATTTAAAATTATTCTTAAATATATTTAAAAAGTTTAACCTAATAATTGTTAACATATCTGTTGTTGGTACTTATCAACCTTTTTCTTTCTTTTCTCCGCCTTTTTTGGGAGGATACTCATCAACTTTTATTACAACTAAGTTAGGTGAAGTAGGCAAAGACAAACAAAGAGGAGGGCAAGGAATTTAAGTTGGGCGAGTATAAGAGCTCAACTTAAAGACTAAATGAAATACGGGTAAGAACTCAGGATTTTCCATTTGTGGACGGCACTTAGATACATCAAAAGTCGCTGTATATGACGTGCTCCCCAGGGCTCTTTAAAAGTCATTCAAATAAATGGTATCTCCATTTCTGGACGCCAAATAATACCTACATACGTTGTATTATTTATTTATTCTCTTTTTGTACTTGCATTTAAGTGAGTTCAACTTCCCATTTCGAAGGTTAAGAGTGGGTTTTATTTTATTTTTTATTTTTTTATATTAATGGGGTAAGCAATTTTTTCTTTTTATTTTACATTAATGAGATAGGCAACTTTTTCTTTTTCTTTCTTTTATTTTACATTAACGTAATCACTTATTAGTGATTTAATATTTTAGTATAATTTTTAGTAAATCGATTTTTTATAATCACTAAATGACACGTAAATGCTTCATTATATATGTCGAAAGTAAATTAAAGATTGAACTTTAAGTTTAAACGATCTAAGTTTATCTATGTTATATAATTTATACTCTTTCTTATATTTATCATTTAATTAAGTTCAACCTCCCATCTTCAAGATTAAGAGTAGGATTTTTTTTCCTTTTTCTTTATTCAATTTTTAAAAAAAAAATAGTGAAATCAACGATACTTTTAAAAAACAAGTCCTTATAATCCCCATACAGTGTATAAATACCCACTCTACACATTGAAGATAAACTAATGATAGAATTCTAGACCTAAACAATTTTAATTTAAAAATAAAATATTTACGAAGGGGAGAAATTTGTGTTTTAAGAAACTAGAGTCTCAATATTTCGTTCCATACTCTTGGATCATTCTCATGAGTGTTGATAAGATTTGTGAAGATGATCCAAAAATATAAATCGAAACATTGAAACCTTAATTTCTTAAAATGCAGATTCTACTCCAAAATTATTATTTTGCTTAATCAAATTCAATCAAATAAAATATTTATTATATTATTCTCAAGTGACTTCCATTGTAACTTTTTGTTTGACTTATTTACACGTGTCATTTAAAAAACATGGACACCAAATATTTTTAACGTTCTTAGGTGGCCGACGCACTCCTCATTTCCATAACCTAACCCACTCAAATGGTTAACTTTGACCACAAACTTAAAATAAAAATCGTTTATTTTTCAAATATCATACAAAAACGAGAGTTAAAAAAAAGCACGTGTTTGATTTTTCTTGTTTATCGAAGGAGACTTTGCAATAAATAAAACTACATGATTGCCTTTTACACTTGACCTTGGATTGGATGAGAAAACCAAAATAAGGGGAAGAAAAGAACATGAGGGATTCGGTAAAGAAGGTGGAATGATGGGTAGTTGGGCTTCGTCTAACTTGTAATAATTGCTTTTGGCTTTGGTCTCTCTATATCCAATAGTCATTTACAACCTCAAGATAATTTTTTAAAGTGTTGATCTAAGGGACAATGATCAAGTGAGGATAATGAGTAGACTTTAAAATTGATTGGCGGAGCTCTTGATTGACATTATTTTGAATGGATTTTTTTAAAAAATACGAATGATAATATGAAGGATGTTTGCAATACATTAGTTTTAAGTTAAATATAAATTTTATATAATTTTGATACATTATTATATAGGTTAAAATATTTTGTTATTATCTATCATAGTTCAAGGAATAATATGATTAAGTAAATTATATTTATTTGATGTTATTTTTCGAGCTTTTGAAGATGCAATATTTTCATAGCATTCTCTATTTTTACTACTCGTATCAATTAGAATTGTAGCATTCTATTTGGTGCTTCAACTATCTATGCACAACATTGAATTCCAATCATAGATTTTGCTAAATTAGAAGGAACAAGACATACAACATTTCAAGAGGATATCCTCCACATAAAATGCATATTGATTAATGAAATAAGCTTCACTGGATAAAAATTGCTAAAGAACATAGACTCTAAACTCCATCAAGCATTTCTTGAAAATACAAACATGAGATTTGGGTTAGCTTCCTCATATTAGTGATAGATCACCATACGATAATTATAGATGTTCAAAACTATTGTGGGAAGAATTCAAAATAGTTGTTATTTTTGATAAGATATTTAAACAAGGAGAAAATGACGACCAACAAAAATTTTATCGAATTTTCACAAATCTGAGAGATACAAATCCGACAATTGATGATTGGAAGCTATTGATGACAAAAACTAATGTTGGAATAAATAGAGCCACCAATGAATAGTTTGACAATTATGTTCATTTATTTTCCACAAATGATAATATGCATAACCACAATAGAAAAAAATATATTCATTGAAAACTCTGTTGCAAGTAACATTACATCCAAAATAGGAAGTGTCAATGCACCAACAATAATCCCAAATGATAAACTTGATGTGGAGTTATTAATTGCTATGGATGTAAGGGTCGTGTTAACTTCGAATCTTTAGATAGAAGCAAGTCTTGTAAATAGAACTCTAAGTTATATTAAAAGTGCAATACACAATCCTAGAAGTGCCCCACCAAAGTCACTGACATATGTTATGGTCAAGTTTGACAGTTACTTAGGGATATTGTTTGAAAATGAAACTCCATATACAATTTTAATTGCACCAGTACAAAAGGGACATACAAACCAATTATCGTTACAGTTGGCTTGGGCATTAACAACACACAAATCACAATGTTAACTCTTTCAAAGGCCACAATTGATATAGGTCAAAAAGAAAAATCAATATTAAAATTTGTGGTTATATCATGTATAAAGTCCTTAGAAAGACTAAAAATATTACCAAAATTTACATATGACCACTATGAAATGTTGAAAAATAGAAAACAACTTTCCAAACGAAAAGCTAAAGGAGAGAGTTTGAAACTTTTAGAAGATAAATAATTTCATGTACTTATCATAAATTTATTTCTATGGATATAAAATGATTCATTATTTGACATTTTATGTGGTGTGTGGGACATTTTGATGAGTACTAAATGATTATTTAGTTTAAATATTTTATCTTATGTATATTATATTTTTGGGTGATTTAATGTTACGTATATTTCACTTTTGGATAATTTAATATGATGTATATTATACATTTAAATTTTTATGATAAACTTTATATTATATATTAAAAAATATGCAAAATACATATAGATGTTACTAACATACCTATCTTAGATAAATCTATATAAATGCGGTCGAGAGATATCATTCTTGAAGCGTCTATCTTATATTGAATTTGTGACACAAGTATTAAATGATTCATTATTCAATATTTTATATGATCTGTATGGAATATTTTAATGAGTATTAAATAATTATTTTATTCAATTACTTTATTTTATGTATATTATATTTTTTGGGTGATTTAATAGAACATATATTTCACTTTTGAATGATTTAATGTGATGTATATTATATATTTAAAATTCTGTGAAAATTTTCATATTATGTATTAAATAATTATACAATTAGCACAAATATTACTAATATATCTATATTACATAACATACTTATCTTAAATAAATTTATATAAAAGATGAAAGAGATATCATTCTCAAAACACTTATTTTATATTTTTAAGAGCTTATTTCATTTATATTAAAAATTTATTATAAAATAAACATTTCAAAAATGATATTTCTAAATATCTCCGACATAAATTTATATAAAATAAATATACTAATTATATTACATATTATTCTCAAAAGACTTTCGTGGTAACTTTTTACCACAAACCTAATCACTTTGGCCTTCTCATGCTCTATACCATTCTAATCTTTGACCCGACTCTCACGTTGTGATTATTTATATCATGCTAATCTAAATCTAAAACCATAAATTATGATTAGTTAGTGCTACTAAACAACTTTTCAAATAATTTTTAATTATCATGTAGAATGTTGATATATTCAACTAAATTTTTATTTTTTAGAATGTTGTAATAAGAAAGGGAAGCAGATATTTTTATTTGCACATATCTTTTTATAGACTTTTTAATTTGCATATTTCTTAATATTTTTATACATTTGATATTCATAAGATGTTTATTTATATTTATATATAATATAATAAGATTGATTATATTTATTTATTTTTAAAAAGTAAGTGAAGTCAAATATTTGGAGAATGTTTTCATTTTATTTGTAGAGCATATTTTGAAAATTATTTTAACTAATCAAAACTTTTTATTGTTTGTTTAGGACAAGTATTCCTCAATTCATGACAAAAAAGATGTTTTTTTATAACCCTCTTATCAATTATTGTGTATTCTAAAATATTCTTTTCTATAAATTAACTTCTAATTTAATATTTTATTAAATTAATTATAATTAAATCTAATTTACGAAATATATAAATAAATGTATTATATTATAATATAATGTAATGTAAATCTATTTATCTATTATATAATATCATACATTAAATTAATATCTTACTCGCAATACCTTAAAAAATAAAAAATAAATAATAATAATAATAATAATAATAATAATAATAATAATAATAATAATAATAATAATAATAATAAAAAAAAAAATTGAATGATGAAAAAAAAACACTTATTTTCAAATAACACACAATAAAATAAGAGTTAAAAAAAAAAACACACCCGTGTTTTCTGGGTTACCTAAGGGGACTATACAATAAATAAAACTACACGATTGCCTTGTACACTTGGCTTTCCAAGGAATGGATGAGAACGAAATAAGCAGGAGAAAATAACATTAAGGATTGGGTAAAGGAGGTGGAATCATGGGTGGTTGGCCTTTTCTAAGTTGTAATAATTGTCTTTTGACTTTGGTCTCTCCATTTCCAATAGTCATTTGCAACTTCAACATAACTTTTTAAGTTGTAAAGATAAGGAGTAGACTTGAAATTTTGATTGGAGAAGCTTTTGATCAACACTCGTTTGAATGGAGATTAAAAAAATAGAGAATATGATAATACGAGGAACGTTCTCGGTTGACTTGAAAACGCCATTAGATGATGAGATGGAAAAAGATAAAACTAAGGCCAATAAACAATTTAATGGAGGATTGATTAAGTGAGTTTGGATCAAGAAAAATAATAATAAGCAAAGTAATATATTTTAATAGTAATTTGGTGCCTCGTGATTTTAATATATCAGTAGATTAAAATAAAAATAAATCAAACTAAAAAATATAAATGAAAGTAAACAAAAGAAAATCTACATCATTAGAAAATGATAGATTTTAAGATTTTAACATGCGTACTTGATATTTAACTTTCAATCAATTTGAATAATAATGCCATCCAATTTACAATGTAAAAATACTAAAGAATGATGTTTTTCTTTTTTCTTTTTTTTTTTATATATGATATATATGGGATTGAAATATGTTGATTGCTATTTGACATGTTACTAAATAAGAATATAACACAAGTTTTGGAAATAATTGTAAATAAGGAATAGACAATAATAAAAAGAATGGTCGACTTCTTTAAACAATATAACAACTGAAAAATAATAATAAAGATAATCACACACACATACAAAATCTAGAAAAAAAAATAAAAAAACAAGAAAAAAAATTGAAATAGAGTGAAAACAACAAATAGGACAAAGGACACAATGATAACAAATAGGGACAAGTTTGATATAATTGAATCACATACATGAGACAAACCCACAAAGAAAGAGATGAAACGAACACATAAACAATGTGGTATATGGTTTTAATGGAGGTTTAAATTAACACTGTAAAAAAATGCATTCCATACCTTTTATGGTCTTTGGAAAGATGAAACAAGTTAGAAGAAGGAATACTTAAGAAACTTAATATACAAGGATGAACCTACACAAAACTAGAGTTTGGAAAGACAATGTATGTGTTGCTAATGAGTATGAGGTAATAACTCTGGAATAGTCTCACTTAAACCTCAAAAAAATTGACTTGAAATAAATAATGCAAATTAGAGTAATAGTTATGCTCAAACAAATAAAGGAATTACATACAATAATAGAAAAAACTCTATGCTAATTAATCTAATATATAAAGAGAAGTAATAAAAAATAATAATTGACTTGTCAAATGTAATATGAAAGATTGAGATTGAGAAAGAGAGATTGAGTGTCCTCATGTTGTAGCCTCTGAATTAGATGTGTCACATATATGTCTCAAAAAAAAACTTTCAAGGGGAAGATAAAAACTCTAAACATTGAACTAACAATAATAGCAGGAAAACAACATAAATGACGTTGAAGATCAATACATAACAAATAATGGGTTGCAATACATGATTTTTATGATATGAAGAGTGGCAAACAAGGGTGATTTATAAGTAAAAGAGGAAAAATAGGCTTGCTAGATGAATTAAGAAGGATTTGGAAGTGTAATCGAAATGAAAAAATTATGTGGATCAATTCACCTTCAAATCTAATCCTTTGGTTTTTCCATATGAAAACATATTAGGAAACTATTAATTAGGGTAGATTGTCAATTTCACAATCACTATGACAATTTCACTGTCTATACAATTAATAAAGGAACATAGAATGAAATACATGGATGTAAAATTAAATAATAAAGGAACATATAATAAGATACATGGATGGAAAATTAACTAATTGAAAGCATATACAAATTATGTTACATTGAGTAGATGAAATAATGTCGAAAAAAGAAGATAAAACGTATTTTAATTTTGGAAGTCTATAATAATCCTCTAATCATAATGTTACAATCTTTTAAAATAAGATATTTACATATTTAAAAAAAGAAAGACACCTTATCATAAATTGACGAGATGACTTTCTCTAAAATATACCATACCTTATTAAAGAGATAATCAGAAATATCATGCCCTATTAATGCCCTATTAAAAAGATAATTAGAAAACTCACTTTGAGTTAGAGATTTGCATGTTCTTACAATGAACACAACTAAGAATCAAGCTTAATGATATAACCATTTAGGTTGAATATTTTGGAAATCAGGTTTGAGAGGACTTACCATTTGCATGGGGTAAGATACACATACAATTTATTTATTTTTGAAATTTGAGAAAAGCGCACATAGGGAAGGGGGGTGAAAATGGGACGACGAAAAAACATAAAAAACAAAATCATTTAACCCCAATTGAAAACTTGGTTAATAATGAGAGGACCGAATCACAAGTAGAGGCATATAATGAGAGGGACCGAATCACAAGTACAACTCGAAATAGAGAAGGCCCTCATTTGAGCTCATTTAGGTTTTGGGTATGTGGCGATAAAACTATTAGTTAGTGAGCAAACCTGCTATTATAATTATATAATCGGCAGTTTATGTAAAGTAGAAAATGCATAGTTTTTTAATCACCACTATAATTAAAAAACCACTACAATGATTACATAACCACCAACTTCATTAACCAAAAATTTCACTATGAAAGAAAAAATTAGGAGAAAGCCTTGAACTAACAACAAACTACTTTGTGGTGTATGTAGACCATATATAATGGAGCAAGGTTAGATACCATGATTATTTTATCTTAAGTGAATGTATACTATATATAATGGAGCAAAGTTAGATAATATGATTATTTATTTTAAGTGATATCTTTACTCATGTAGGGAGTGGTATAATAGTTCAAGAGAGTTGGCATATAAAATTTAATATAATAGGTGTTTTCGTTTTTTTTTAAAGGTTGAATAGTGTATATATAAATAACTAAAATTATGGTATAAAATAGATTTGTGATAGATTAATATAAAATAATAATCAAATCTAGTTAATATATTAAAAATAAGAATAAATGGAACAAATAATTGACTAAAAATAATAGTAATGATGAAATAATAAACTATTTTTCAAGAAGACATGTCTAGTTGTACTAGAATTATTAGATTGAAACAGGGAACTAGAAGTGACTATACAACTCTGTGTCAAATTTGACAATCAAACTCGAAAGGGACGTATTCTTCACTTCACTGATTGTGTACAAGGTAGATTCAGTAGGATGCTAAATTTGTATTACCTGTTATCGCAAAAGATGTCCTTAGCTTTCATATGTTATCTACATCATTTTTTATTCTAAATTTTTTGGTACAAATGTGTTGTCAGATACTGTAAAATATTGGGAGATCATAATACAAAAATTCTAGTAGAATGTGTTGATTGTCCTCTTTTTACTCTTTGACCTAACAATTGAAAATGGTTGTAAGATAAGTGTGTACAAATTTTGTTGACTCAGAATGCCCCTTGAGGATTTATAGATTCATATCTCGTACACTTGGAATTAGAGTCAATGTAGTTATCTTGTGCATGTGAGTATAATTTTTAGTGAGGGATTTGTTTCCTCTCCCTACTGGAGTGCTATGCAACTACATGAACATTCATCTAAACCATTTTTCGATACAGGTTGATGATGTCATGACTTGAATAAGATTGAAGTATCAGGGTGTAAGATCTATCATAAGTGTATAAAAATATTTGATCAATGAAGCATCTAACTTATATAATGGAGAAGGATTCATTGGGAATATCATGTTCATATATCATAGCTAAAGTAATATTAGTTTAAGGATTAGCTATTTGTGTGAGAGTAAGAGATTATGTGAGTTGTATTCGCCCCTATAGAATATGGATGGTGTGGTTGTTTGTGATAAGCCTTACTCCAAATTGGTAAGAGATCAAAGTCTATATGTATGTATCAGCTTATTGAATAAAATAATTAATTTTGTAGTCTAATATCTCTGACCAAATTTATCATTGGTATCAGAGTGGGGCATTCCCAACGTGGAGAAATTGAGTTATTAATTATTTCAGGGGAACTATTATTATTTATTTCCCTGTCAAATGTAAAAAATTTATGCTCATTTTGTGTATGGTATGAGTATTTTTAAGCTTCAGTGCACTTTAAGGTTATGTGTAATTATATATTAGGTATTTGAGTTTTTTGTGTGCCTGAAGACTATTGATAGGTGTACATTGATAAAAGTCAAACTCTTTTTTTAATATATCAAACAAATAATTGAAAATATAACATGGTGTTTTCTAAGAGTTTTAGTCAATGTATTGATTTGATGAAACCTTGGCATTAAGGTGAGAAAAATCAACATTAAGGAGTCTACATCAACCATGCATCTTATGAGAATATGTAACCCTTTATCATGCCTATTCTAAGGTTTCATTTTTACATTTGATATAGCCATTATACTTATTGGTTTTCTTGACCTAGGTGCTATGTATCAGACTAACCATTACCATCATATCACCAAGAAGTTTGTAGAAATTCTCATCAATGCATCTATGAAAATGTTCTATTTGTAACATCCATTACATTAATCACTAATCTACATGCATTGTGCTTACCTAATTATTAGTTTTGATATGTTTGTTATAGTCCAACATCCATTCAACAAACCCATCCATTATTTATTTTCATCAACTTTGCATCTTTCACGTCTTGATTCCACATGCAATTTTCTGACTCTACCTTCACCCATATAATCTTGTAAACACTAGATCTGAATGATTTCCATGTAAGTTCCACCACCCATGCTCAAACTGTCATCAACATCAATTCACCTACATGCATTTTAGATTTGTGTATGACTTCCTCATGCATATTAAATCTAACCTCATTGGTACAAATCATTAATAAATCATATTATAGCTAAAGTTATTAGGTTGGACATTTGCATTTAATTTTTTGTCAATTATTTGTTTGGTTAATAATGTTGGGTACATAGTTTGTTTTTACTTATATGGGTAATTGCACAAAGTTGGGGGACAACAAGGGGCTTACCCATGGACATATTTTTTTTCTAAAAAATGAAAAATCTCAACTTCTATAGATTATTTGAGATGGCTACACTCAAAATTTGAAGATGATATAAGAATATGAATTGTAGACTTTTGAGTCTGGTTTCTAAAATACTAGTGTTTTTTTAAATGGTCAATTATAAGTAGGTTAAACATCTAAAATTTTAAGAGGAACTCCTATTTTTGAGAAAAATGGAGTAAATAGTCAGTCGTATGGCCCCTCATTTTTTTAGCATTGTTTAGTATTATTTGAAACCCTTTGGTAGAAATTTATACAAGATCATCTAGTTTGTGACCTATATTTATTTATTTAATTAATTTTACAAGTAAAGACATATTAAAAACTAAAAAATGGATAGTTGGTCATAAGACCCCCTAACTACCTCAAAAAAATCAAAATTTAGTTTTTTGTTTAAATGTGTATATAATTAGGCCTAATTTATGACCATATAATTATTTTTGCATTTGGATCAATGAAAAAATACATAAAAATATATAGACATGTATAGTTGCAGCATATAGTGGCCTAAAAAAGACATATCTAGAAATCAACATAGATGGAAACCTTAAAAAAAAAAAAAAATCATATATTTGGAAAGAGGAGGGTGTGATCGACATCATAGTAATAGTTTTAAGAAATGTCTCGATGAAATGCATAGTGTTTATGATAATGGAAGTTGGATTTTGTTATTTCTTTAGTGAAAAACAAGGATTTAATTGTGCCTTAGACTTATGAATCCAAGCCATTTTTGAGCTTAAAGGTATTTTTTTTTAAATTACATATAACAAAAGTGTGTACGAGCTAAAACACACAATGCTATAATGTGCACACGCTATAATACACATATACAATAACATTTAAGTAGTATAACACGTACACATTCTTAAAATAAGTATAAGTTGACATTTACATTATTAAATTCCTGTTCCTTATACTTTAAATTTATTTTAACACATAATAAATTAGGATCACTTTGCATTTTATAGAATTGGTCTCACAACTGCACAACTTATGGTTTGGAAGATAGTATTTTTAAATAGAATCTAGTTAGTATTTAGTCATTTTCATGCTTTTAGTATTGAACCTAGGGATTTCAAGGAATAGGTTGTAAAATTGATGTCCATTTTTGGTAAACATATAGTCATTTTTAAGGTCTTGGGGCCTTCTAGATTACTTGTTGGCATTTATAAGAGTTCTCAATTTGTCAACATTAAAGTTTGAAATTTAACACACACCCAACCACTCCTCTATGCTAATTTTATTTATTGTTAGGTCCCTTATAAGCCAAAAAGTGACATAACAACACCATAATCATTTGTGACTAGGGTAAATAGGGATAATTTGGGGCACATTTAGGTATGATCACCCTAATTGAATTTTAATTCATGCCAAAGTGGTGTGCATGGGGAAACATAGGTTACATTGGTGACCCATGCACACTTGAACAAACCTTCATTCTGATTTTACTTGTGATTAGGTACCTTATAGGCCAAAAGTGACATAAAAACACCATATTCACTTATGACATAGGTAAAAGCAAACAATTTTAAGCACATTTGTATAAAACCATCCCTTTTCTCTTCAAACCCAAGTAAAAAATGTGTGATTGCGATAAAGTCACATTATGACCCTTGCACATCCAACCACTAATTTATGTTTATTTTATTTGTGATTAGCTCTATTATTTCCAAAACTGACACAATGACACCATATCCACTTATGACAATGGAAATACGAATAATTTTTGGCATATGTATGCATAATCTCCCTAATTCACTTTGAATTCAAGTTAAAGTGGTGTGATTGGGGAAAGATAGGTAACATTGATGACTTGTAGACACTAAACCACCACTTTTTTAATATTTACTTGAAATTTGAGGGTTTATAGGCCAAAACAAACACAACAACACCATATCCACTAACGATAAGGGGAAATACATAAAAAATTGAGACATAATCAATCATGATCAACTTAATTCACTTCAAATTAAGGCAAAATTGGTGTGATTGGGATAATATAGGTCATGTTGGTAATTGGCATGCACCCAACCACTCCTTTATGTTGATTCTACTTAAACCTAGGTTCTTATAAGCTAAAAGTAACATAAAAACACCATATCCATGTCGCCAGTGTGACTACGGATACTTATGAGCATATTTATGTAGATCACCCCAGTCCACTTTAAATCCAAGCTAATGTGGTGTAATTGGACAAATATAGGCTTCATTGGTGACCTTCGCATATCCAACCATCCATTTATATTGATTTTACTTTTTTTTGTGCGTGCCTGAAGAGGTAACATTCACATGAAATAACTAAATTACATTAAATATCAACATCTCGACCCTTATTTCATAAATAAACATATATCATATTACAATGATGAGTAATCATACATCTAAATCAGTAAGTTCTTTTGGCTAAGTAACCACGAGTAAAGGTCATCCATATTATCAAAGTCATTGAGGGTACAATCCGGGCCTTAATTGCTTGACTCTCTATGTTGGGTACCTAGAAGGATTTGTACCTTGGTGGATATATATAATAAACCATCATCCTCACCAGTTTGACTACAAACCTTATAAGCCAAAAGTCACACAACAACACTATATCCACTTGTAACTAGGGAAAATGGAGAATATTTTGGACATATTTATTCATGGTCACCCTAATTGACTTTAAATTCAATTTAAAGTGGTGAAAATGGGGTAATATAAGTTTTGGTTTTGTGTGTGTGGGTCATCAATGTGATTAAGTTCTTCATATGCCAAAATACACACAACATCACCATATCCACTTGTGACCAAGACAAATACAGATGATTTGGGGCACATGGGTAAGTGCACAAAGTTAGGGGATAACAAAAGGCCTACCCATGGACATGTTTTTCTTGAAAATTGAAAAATATGAAATTTTATAGATAATTTAAGATGGCTACACTCAAAACTTGAGGATGGTGTAAGAACATAAATTGTAGCATTTTGAGTCTAGTTTCCACAACACTAATGTTTTCAAAAAGTGTTAAGTATAGCTAGGCCAAACATCTAAAATTTGAATAGGAACTCCTATTTTTTAGGAAAACATAGTAAATAGTCGATCATCTAGCCCCTCATTTTTTGAGCATAGTTTAATATTGTTTAAAACCATTTGGTAAAACTTTAGATAAGATCATATGGTTTATAACCTATATTTTTTTATATTTTTTCAATGATTATATATTTTTGATTAATTTTACAAGGAAATAGATCCTAAAAACTCACAAAAAAAGGATAGATAGTCGTGTGGCCTCCCTAACTACCTCAAAAAACCAAAAACTAGTTTATTTTTTATACATGTAGAATTAAGACTAATTTGTAATCATTTAAGTTTTTTTGCATTTGGATCAATGAAAAATAAGATACACAAACATATATAGGCATGTATATTTATGACATGTAGTAGCCTAAAAAATATATAGTTAGAAATTAACATAGATTTAAACCTTAAAATAATCCAAAAAATATATAAGAACATATATTTGGAAATAAGAGAGTGTGCTCGTCACATGGTAATAAATTTATGAATTTTAACATTGAAATTTGTAGTAATTTGGTGATGAAAGTTATATTTTGTTATTTTATGTCAAAAATCTCAAATTTGACTATGTGTTGATAGGTCCAAGCCTTTGGTTCGGGAATCTAAGTCATTTACAAGCTAAAAGGCTTCATTTTTGAATTCAAACAAAGCATATTGCATACATGATATAATGCATACATGTTATAATACATACACATTATAATGCATATACATTATAATGTGTACGTGTTATAATGCATAAGAGTTATGTTGACATAACATCTAAAAAACACACTTAGTCTACTCATACATGTTTATACTTATATATGTATCATGATATACACTTATACTTATTTAGTTCACATTTATAATTTCTATATTTTTATTTTAAAGTGGAGTGTCTCATGATATACACTACCAAAAAAAGGACATCATGGATAAAGTGATGCAATTTTGGTGAGTTTGCACTCAAAATCATAATTTTAACTGTATAGAACATGATTTAAGGTTTAACTAGACCCAATTTCATTACAAAATGAATGAACAAGTCAATTGTTTTAATGGTGGATGAAATTTCTTTCAATTTAAACCTCTTGAACATAATTGCATGTATAAGATGTGATTTAAGGCTAAATTAGCTTATATTTAGTGAATTGGTGTAATTAGGGATAAAATTTGAGTGAAATTTAGCCTCATGAACCTAATTTTGACTATAAAAGATTTAATTTGGGCCTGTCAACCCCAATGTCATAACTAAAATATGCTAAATAGTCTAATGGTTGAATTTGAAGGTAATTGGAGATAATTTGAGCCCCTTCAACCTAAGCGCATGACTATAAAATGTGATTTGGGGCATTTCATCAGAGAATGAATCAAAGAATCATTTGGTTCAATGACATATGCAAGTTTGACTTGTATAGAATGTGGTTTTGGGCTCAATAAACTTGAATGCCATCATATAATGAATGAAATATTTGATTGGTTAAATTATGGAGGCAATTAAGGTGAATATGAGGCACTTAAACCTAATTATGACTATACAACATGGTTGGAGGATAAAAGGGTTTTGATTACAAATTGAGCCAATTAGTTAAATGGTGCAATCAGTGAAATGATTCTTAAAATTTTGAGCCACATGAACCTATTTTTAATTGTTATGATGTGATTTGGAGTGAAATTGACCCTAATGTCATCATTTAATGAACTATATAGTTGATTAATTAATTCAAAGAGGAATTTGAGGCCAATGTGAGCCCCTTTAGCCTAACTAGTACAATGTGATTTGGGGATAATTTAAATATAATTACATCATAAATTGATTTGATTAGTCAATTGGTGTAATTAGAGACATGATTTATGCCAAATTGAGCCTTGTGAACCCAATTTATGGCTCAATCAACCCTAATTTTATCATAAATGCAAACATGAAGGTAATTGGGGCCAATTTGACCCTGTTGAACCTAACTACAAGTCTCAAATGTGATTTAAGGGGCTAAATTAGCTCATGTTTCCAAACATGTTGACCCTAAACCTTAAACCCTAATTTAATATAAAACTTAATTTTTTCATAAATACAAACCCTAAATGCTAATTATATCACAATTGGATTTATATGAAGGTAATTAGGGCTAATGTAAACCCATTGAACTTAATTCTGAGTCTAGGATGTGATTTGGGGCTAAATTAGCTCATATTTCCTAACATTATTAAGCCAATTAGTCTATTATTACAACCCTAAACCCTAATTTTATCATAAATTTAAACATAAAGGTAACTAGGTCAATATAAACCCATTTAACCTAACTATGAGTCTAGGATGTGATTTAGGGCTATATTAGCTCATATTTCTTGAGATATTGAGATAAATATTTGATTGTTGGAATTAATGATGGAAGTTGGATGAAATTGAACCCCATGAACCTAATTTTTCCTATACAGGATGTAATTTAGGGGCTTAATCGACCCCAATATCACAACAAAATAAATAAAATAGTCCACTAATTCAATCACAAAGGAATTTGGGGCCAACTTGAGTCCCTTCAACCTAACTACAAGAGCAAGGCATGATTTAGGGATAAATTAAGTTTGATTCTATTATGAATTGATCCAATTAGTCAATTAGTATAATTAAGGATGTAATTTGGGAAAAATTAAG
Organism: Torreya grandis; assembly: GCA_037957365.1. NCBI lineage: Eukaryota > Viridiplantae > Streptophyta > Pinopsida > Cupressales > Taxaceae > Torreya > Torreya grandis. The sequence continues at coordinate 934,832 of JARHVA010004217.1, forward strand.
CCTTTTAAACCTAATTTATGGGTTAGTTGATTATATAAAATGCATCATATGGCATAATCAACCCTAATTTTATTTAAAATGCAAACATGCCGGTAATTGGGGCTAATATGAACCCCTTAAATCTAATTGTGAGTTTATGATGTGATTTAAGGGGCTAAATTAGCTCATG
>JARHVA010004217.1:940000-1090000 GCA_037957365.1 Torreya grandis
TTTTTGACATAAGCACTATGTATTAGACCAACCATTACCGTCATATCACTAGCAAGTTTGTAGAAATTTTCATCAATGTATCTATGAAATCATTATTTGTAACATCTATCACATTAATCACTAATATAAATACATTGCACTTACCTAGTTATTAGTTTTGATATATGTGCTATAGTCCAACATCCATTCAATAAACCCATCCATCATTTATTTTCATCAACTTTGCATCCTTCACATCTTGACTCCACATGCAATTTTTTTTTACTCTGGCTTTGCCAATGCAATCTTGTAAACAGTAGATCTGAATGATCTCCATGCAAGTTACACTACCCACACTCAAACCATCATCACCATAAATTTACCGACATGAATTTTAGATCTATGTATGACTTCTTCATGCACATTAAATCTAATGTCATTCGTACAAATCATGAATAAAGCATATTATAGCTAAATCTATTAGGTTGGACATTTGCATTTAATTTTTTTTAATTATTTATTTGGTTAATAATGTTAGCTATATATTTTATTTTTATTTATATGGGTAAGTGCAAAAATTTGGGAGATAATAAGGGGTCTACCTATGGACATGTTTTTTTATGAAAAATGAAAAATCTCAACTTCTAAAGATTATTTGAGATGGTTGTACTCAAAATTTGAAGATGATATAAGAACACAAATTGTAGCATTTTGAGTCTAGTTTCTAAATTACTTGTATTTTTTTTAAATGGTCAATTATAATTAGGTTAAAAATATAAAATTCAAAGAGGAACTACTTATGATTTGGGAGATAGTATATCAAAATAGAATCTAGTTAGTATTTACTCATTTTCATGCTTTCAGTATTGAACTTAGGGATTTTAAGGCATAACTTGTAAAATTGATGTCCATTTCAGGTAAATATATAGTAATTTGTAAAGTCTTGGGGCCTTCTAGATTGGTTATTGGAATTTCTAAGAGTTCTCAATTTATCAAAATTAAAAATTTGAAAACCAATGCACACCTAACCACTCCTCTATGATGATTTTATTTATGATTAGGTCCTTTATAGGCCAAAAAGTGACACAAAAATTTATGGTTAGGGTAAAAAAGTATAATTTAGGGAACATTTAGGTGTGATCACCCCAATTAATTTTGAATTCATGCCAAAGTGGTGTGTATGGGGAAACATAGGTTATATTGCTGACCCATGCACACTCGACTGCCCCTTAATTATAATTTTACTTGTGATTAGGTCCCTTATAGGCCAAAAGTGACATATTAACACCATATTCACGTATGACAAAGGTAAAAACAAATTCTTTTAAGAACATTTGTGCATGACCACCCTATTTCTCTATAAATTCAAGTAAAAATGTGTGATTTTGATAAATTAATTCGTATTGTGACCCTTGCACATCCAACCACCAATTTAAGTTGATTTTACTTTTGATTAGCTCAATTATTTCCAAAAGTGACACAACAAAACAACATATCTACTTATGATCATGGAAATATGAATAATTTCTAGCATATGTATACATAATCTCTGTAATTTACTTCAAATTCAAGTCAAAGTGGTGTGATTGGGGAAAAATAGGTCACATTGATGACTTGAAGACACCAAACCACCACTTTTTTCATGTTACTTGAAATTTGAGGGTTTATAAGCCAAAATAGACACAACAGCACCATATCCACTTGTGATGAGGGGAAATACATAAAATTTGGGATACATTCAATCATGATCAACTAAATTCACTTAAAATTAAGGCCAAATTGGTGTGATTGGGATAATGTAGGTCCTATTGGTAATTGGCACACACCCAACCCCTATTTTATGTTGATTCTACTTAAAAATAGGTCTTTATAAGCTAAAAGTAACATAAAAACACCATATTCATGTGGCCAAGGTGAATGCAAATACTTATGGGCATATTTGTGTATGTTCACCCCAATCCACTTTGAATACAAGCCAATTTGGTGTAATTGGAGAAATATAGGTTTCATTCATGACCTTTGCACATCCAACCACCCCTTTATGCTAATTTTACTTTAGATTGTGACCCTTATAGTCTAAAAGTCACACAACAACACTATATACACTTGTAACTAGGGAAAATGGGGAAAATTTTGGACACATTTATTCATGATTACCCTAATTGAATTCAAATTTAGGCCAAATTGGTATGAATGGGGTAATATAGGTTTTGGTTTTGTGTGTGTGGGTCACTAATTTGATTAATTACTCATATGCCAAAATACACACAACATCACCTTATCCACTTATGACCGAGATAAATGCAGATGATTTGGGGCACATGGGTAAGTGCAAAAAGTTGGGGGACAAAAAAGGGCCTACCTGTGGACATGTTTTTTCTTGAAAATTGATAAATCTTAACTTTTTAGATAATTTAAGATGGTTACACTTAAAATTTGAGGATGGTGTAAGAAGAATTATAGAATTTTGAGTCTAGTTTCCACAACACTAATGTTTTTAAAAAGGGTTAAGTATAACTAGGTCAAACATCTAAATTTTGAATAGGAACTCCTACTTTTTTAGGAAAACATAATAGATAGTTGATTGTGTGGCCCCTCAATTTTTGAGCATAATTTATTATTGTTTAAAACCATTTGATAAAAATTTAGATAAGATCATATAGTTTATAACCTATATTTTTTTATAATTTTTTAATGAATATATATGTTTTATTAATTTTACAAGGAAATAGATCCTAAAAACTCACAAAAAGTGGATAGTCGGCCATGCAACCTCTCTATCTACCTATAAAAACAAGTTTAGTTTTAATACGTGTAGAGTTAGGCTTAGTTTGTAATCATATAAGTTTTTTTATGTTTGGATCATTGAAAAAGAAGATTAAAAAACATATATATGCATGTATATTTTCAACATTTAGTGGCCTAACAAATTTATAGTTAGAAATCAACATATATTAAAACATTAAAATAGTCCAAAAATTATAAAAATCATATATTTAGAAATAGGAGAGTGTGCTCATCATGTGGTAATAAATTGATGAATTTTATCATTGAAATTTATAGTATATTTGGTGATGGAAGTTGAATTTTATTATTTTTTATCAAAACTCTCAGATTTGGTTGTGCATTGATAGGTCCAAGCCTTTAGCTCAATAATCTAATGGTTCTTAAATTCAAATAAAGTATAGTGCATATGTACTATAACACATATGTGTTATAACACATAGGAATTATGTCTACATATTATCCAAAAAACATATGTAGTCTACTCATACATTTTTATGCTTATTTATGTATCATGATATACACTTATTTATACTTATTTAGTTTAATCTTATATATGTTTTATACTTATTTAGGGGTAAGTGCATTGAGTTGAGAAATAATTAAGTGGAAATTTTACACAACATCATCATGTTATTGACATAACGTGATCGCATTATTGATATAACACGCTCACATTATTTCAATTATGGCTCAACAATTACCGAGCTATAATGTGATCACGTTAATGTATGATAGACAATGTCATGATGAGACTCTAGTGAAATTTTATGACATGAGTCAATTAATAGCTGTAATAAAAATAGACAATTTTAAGGATGTTGATGACATGTATCAAAGTGTGGGCAAGTTAGAGGAATATGATAACATATATCACATGTGTAAATAGGTGGTAGCTACAACTAATTTTTACAGGTGGGTTGGTATGTGCATGGAGTTGGGGGAAAATTATGTGGGTATTTATGCTAAAACATACACATTATAACCATAACATGTACTTGTTATGGTCATAATTCATACATGTTATTTGAATTTAAGCTCAAAACCACTGTTCACCTAAACACATACGCATTATAATGCATACATGTTCTATATAGTTAAAGGAATGTGTATGTGTTATAATATAATTTTACATTTATACTATTACATTTATTTCCTTATACTTTAAATTTATTTTAGTAAATATAAGAAATTAGGGTCACTCTACATTTGATAGAGTTGGTCTCATAGTTGCATGCCTTACGATGTGGAAAATGGTTTTTCAAAATCCAATCTAGTTAGTACTTAGGCATTTTTAGGGTCTAAGTATTAGACATAGGGATTTCATGATATAATTTTGAAATTAATGTCTATTTTTGGTAAACATATAATGACTTTTTAGGTTTTTATGCCTTCTAGATTGATTCTTGGCATTTTTAGGAGTCCTAAGTTTGTCAAGATTGAAGTTTCCAAACCACTCACTTTGAAATTGATGCAAAGTGGTGTGATTGGGGTATCATAGGTCGCATTAATTAACTACACACATAAAATTATGAATTTATGTTAATTTCATTTGTTCATGATCCCTCCCTCATGCCTAATCATTTCCTACTCATGCTTCATCACCCCTAATCACTCTCTTATCTTTCCTCACTGTCCCTAGTCACTCCCTCATTGACCTTTAATATCCCTAGTCATCTATAATCACTCCCTCATCATCCTTGATTACTCCCTCATTAATCCTCACTATCCCTCATCATCCCTAATCACTCACTCCTCATCCCTCATCATATCTCATCACTCCCTCATTGAACCTCGCCATCCATCATCATCTTTAATCACTTACTCATATCCCTAATCACTACCTCATTGGCTCTCACCATCCCTCATGATCCCTAATCACCACTTCATCATCCCTAATCACTCCCTTCTCATCCCTCATTATCCCTAATCACTCCCTTATTGACCCTCATCATTTTTCATCATTTATAATCAATCCCTCATCATCCTTAATCATTCCCTCATTGAACCTTACCATCCCTAATCACTACTTCATCATACCTCATCATCTCTAATCACTCATTCCTCATCCCTCATCACCCATAATCACTCCCTTATTAACCCTCACCATCCCTCATCATCCCTAATCACCCCCTCATCCTCCTTAATCACTCCTTAATTGACCCCCACCATCCCTCATCATACTTATTGACTCCTTCATCATCTCTACTCAATTCCTCTTTATCCCTCCTCATCCTTAATCATTCCATCAAATACCTTGATGGTGGTAATTTTTTGGGTTTAACAATGCTAGGAGCTACAAGTAGAAAGTTGAGTGATAGCATAAAATATAAGACATAGTGATCAAAATTATGTGGAGGAAAATTTGAAACATAAATATTTAACACCTATGAAAAAATTTGAACCTATTAGAAATGATGTAATTCATAATTGAGAATCTGGCAGAAAAAGAGAAGCAAATAAAACCACCATAACACCAAAAATAACTAGTAAATATATGAGGATCACCAAGCTATGTGATTTCCTAAAACCAATCAATTTATTTCCATATGAGGACATTTTATGATCTAAATTATTAAATTAAAGGCCTTCTTTTTGTATGTCTATTTATTGAGTCATCATACCAAAGAGTGGAAAATACTTTTCAAATGATTAAAACAAGTAGTCAAAGATTGGAAAGTGGTGCTTAGATCATAACTTCAATATTCAATCCAATAAAGAGTGTGACACTATGATCTCTCTATTTTCACATCTTGAGAATTGGGTATTAGTTATCTAGCACTATAAAATGGTAAGTAGATAATAGATTATGAACCCAATGATATGGTCAGTACTAAAAATATCTCTACTTCCCCCAATAAGAAATTATATGAATTAAAAATATTGAGATCAATGGTGAGCCAATACACTTCATCATTTCCAATGGAAATTAGAAGAATCTAACTTATACTAAAAAATGTTTTCAAAAATTCAACTTGAAATTTATACATCATCCATAACCATATATGGTCTAGTGTAGACCTTGAGAAATGGATCACCTAGTAGTGTCACTTAGTGTACAAAATTAAATTTTTTAAATATTCTATCCTTTATGACATCTCACCATTAGAGGTGTGAGATGGTTTACATGTGTTAAACCATATATTTACCATTGACATGTAGTAAATGAAGTAAATTCTTAAAATTTTGTGATAGATTTTCATCATTTGAAATACCATATATCATAGTTAGTTCATAAGCTTTCAGTCATTAGTACTAGGAAGTGCAAGAATCTTGTTAGTTATAGTAAGAAGCATAATCCTGATGGTAATAATTAAATGTAATAACATCCTTATGTCATCATATCATAGTGTGGTTTATCTAAAAATAACAAAGACAAAAAAATTGAACCATAAAATAAATGACTACAAGGATATCTTTCAGTCACCTAAATAAGTTCCTACATATTGTACACTAAACAATACTATTGATTTGATCTCTTAACTAGCTCTTCCTCAAACCTCTTTATATAACATATAATTTATAGAGAATGAATAGATCAAGTGGTAGATCTATGAAATCATGGATAATGGACACATCAAACCCAAATAATTGCCTTGAATAATCCCAATTGTGCTTGTGTCAAAGTTGTGAATCAATTAAAAAAATCTTAACAAGATTAAAGTGAATAACTATTATCCTCATATATTTATTAAGGCATTTTTATTTCATATCCATGGTGTAGAATTCTTTTCCAAAATTGATCTTAAATTTAGGTATCATCATATTCATGTTGAACCTATAGACATTTGGAATATAGTCTTAAAAATAAAGGAAGGATTGATTGACTAGTTGATTATCCCTTTTAGGTTAACTCATGTAGCAAATTCATTCATTGAGATGTTGAATTACATCCTCAGGACCTTTACCTAAGTCATTTTTTTAATCTAACTTGATGACATCTTAATCTTTAGAAAACATGGGATGAACTTCTACACCATGCTAAACTAATGTTTCACATTTTGTAGAAACATATTTTTATGATAACATGAATAAATATTCAAAGTTCATGAAAGAGATAAAATATTTGGGATAAATTACACACATAAGGAGTGAAGGTATGAACCTGATCAAGATTCAAGTCATAAATGAATAGAAAATAATAAATAACTTTACATCTAATTCAAATCTTCTCAGAATAAGAAAATTATACAAGAGATTTGTGTTTAATTTTTATCTTTTGAACCAAGCGACCAAAGGTGGAATAGAATAAATTTTCATCTAGTCATATACAAAATAAAGATAATTTGATGAGCTAAAATTCAAATTCTATTTTGTGTTAGTACTTATGGTACTTGACTATAAATTTGAAAGCTCATCCAATTCATTTAGTAATAAAATTGACTATCACAAATGGGTATTGACAACACAACAAGTCCTAGAAAAGAGTTAACTTACATTATGATGGATTAAACAACATATTATTGGAATCAAAGATATTTTATAGTATATACTTATGTCAGATGAGGAGGGAATATTAGGGATGGTGAGGAATGGTAAGGGTCAATTATGGAGTGATGAGGGATGGTGATGGTTATTGAAGGAATGATTAATGATGATGAGAAATGAGGAATTATTGATTAGGGAGTATGATGGATGAGGAGGGAGTGATTAAGGATGATGAGGGATGGTGATAGTCAATGAACGAGTTATTAGGGATGATAATCCCAAGTGATTAGAGATTATGAGAGATAATGAAGGTCACTGAGGGAGTGATTAGGGATGGGGAGGGATGAAGAAGGAGTGAATAGGGATGCATAAGTGATTAGGGATGATGAAAGGTAAGGAAAGAGTGATTAAGGATGATGAAAGATGGGGAGGAAATTATTAGGGATGATGAGGGATAGTGAGGGTCAATGGAGTAGTGATTAGAGATGACAAGGGAGTGATTAGAGATGACTAAGGATAGTGAAGGTCAATGAGGGAGTGATTAGAGACAATGAATAATGATGAAAGACTGATTAGGGGTAATGATAGATGATTAAGAAGTGACCAAAGATGATGGAGGGATGATGAATAAGTGAAATTAACACAAAATGGTCATTTGATGTGTGGTCATAAATATGACCTACACTATCCCAATCACACCACTTTCAATCAAGTTCAAAGTGAGTATTTTTCAAAATTCAATTTTTATAAACCTAGGACTCATATAAATTCTAGGAATCAATTTGGAAGATAAGAAAACCTAAAAAATGACTATAGATTTACCAAAAATGGATATTAATTGTAAAAGTTATGTAATGAAATCCCTAGGTTGAATATCTCGACCCTAAAAATACTAAGTAGTAACCAAATTAGATTTTGAAAAACCATTTTCCACATCGTAAGGCATGAAACTATGAGACAAACTTTATCACATGTATAATGAACCTAATTTCTTATATTTACTAAAATATATTTTAATAAGTTTACATTTATATTATTACATTTATTTCCTTATACTTAACATTTAGAGTAGTAAATATAAGCTTCTTTCCAAATTTGCCTTCGTGTGTAACTCCTAAAACTTTTATGTGAAAAATAATAGGAATGTGATCACGTTATTGGTAATGTGATCATGTTTGATAATGCACTCATGTTACTTGTTAACCAAGGTTCTATCTATCTACATGTTCACTCTTTTAATGTGCAAAATAATGGTAATGTGATCATGTTATTAATTTTATAATAATGTGATCATATTATCTATTAATTCAATTATGTTATAGATTAACATGATCATACTATTTGAATTTGAATTCAAATCCTACATCTTTTAGATTGGAAATGGCTTGGATTCCTGAGCCAAAGGCTTGGACCTATCAATCTACAGTCAAGTCTGAGAGTTATGATAAAAACCAAAAAAAATCTACTTTGATCTCCAAGTACACTATGAATTTCAAAGTGAAAATTCAAGAACTTAAAACCATAATTATGGGCATGCTCTCCTCTTTCCAAAAATATGATTTTTATAATTTTTGGACTAATTTAAGGTTTCAAACTATGTTTATTTCTAACTATACCTTTTTTAGGCCACTACATGCTCTAAAAATACATGCCTATACATGTTCATGTAATTTTTCTTTCATTGATCTAAGTGAAAAACAAATTATATGGTCAAAAACTAGGCCTAATTATACACACATTAAAAAAAATGATTTTCAATTTTTTTGAGGTAGTTAGGTGTGTCACACGGATGGCTATCCATTTTTTTGTCATTTTTTAGGATCTACTTGAAAAATTCATCAAAAAGGATTCTTAAAAAAAATATAAGTCACAAACTAAAAGATCTTTTCTAAATTTTCACAGAAGTGTTTCAAAAAATATTAAATGCTGCTCAAAAATTGGTGCACCACATGGCCATCTATCTACTCTATTTTCATTAAAAATATAGGAGTTCCTATTTAAAATTTAGATGTTTTACCTAGTTATACTTAACCATATTTTAAAACAAATTTAAACTAGACTCAAAATGCTACATTTCATGTTCTTACACTATCTTCAAATTTGGAGTGTAGATATCTCAAATTATCTATAAAAGTTTAGATTTCTAAAATTTTAGGAAAATCATGTCCATGGGTAGGCCACTTTTTGTCCCACAAATTTGTGCACTTACCCTTAGTTCACATTTATAATTTCTATATTTTTATTTTAAAGTAGAGTGTCAAACGATATACATTACCACAAAAAGGACATCATGGATAAAATGATGTAATTTTGGTGAGTTTGCACCCACAATCATAATTTTGATTATATAAAACAAGATTTAGGGTTCAAATAGATGCAATTTCATTACCAAATGAATAAAAAAGTAAATTATTTTAATGGTGGAAGAAATTACTATCAATTTGAACCTCTTAAACATAATTTCATGTATAGATATGATTTGAAGCTTATATTGAGTGAATTTGTGCAATCAATGATACAATTTAAGTGAAATTCAGCCTTATGAACCTATAAAGGATTTAATTTTGGATTTTTGAGCCCAATGTCATAACTAAATATGTTAAATAATCTAATGGTTAAATCTTAAGGCAATTGGAGCTAAGTTGTTCCCCTTTAACCTAAGTGCATGACTATAAAATGTGATTTGGGGCTTGATGGCTTTAATTTCATCAAAGAATAAAACAAATATTCATTTAGTTCAATGACATATGCAAGTTTGACATGTATAATATGTGGTTTTGGGCATAATAAACTTGAATGACATCATATAATGAATGAAATAGTTGATTGGCTCAATTATGGAGGCAATTGGGGTGAATATGAGGCCCTTAAACCTAATTATGACTATACAACATAATTTCAAGCTAAAATGGCTTTGATTTCATCACAAATTAAGCTAATTAGTTAAATGGTACAATCAGTGACATGATTTTCAATAATTTGAGCCACATGAACTTATTTTCAATTATATATGATGTGATTTAGAGTGAAATTGACCCTCTCATATAATGAACCAAATAGTTGGTGCATTAAAACAAAGAGGAATTTGAGGTCAATTTGAGCCCCTTCATCCTAAGTGTAAGATTTGGATGTGATTTAGGGCTAAATTATCCCTAATTACATCATGAATTGATCCAATTAGTCAATTGGTACAATTAAAAACATGATTTAGGAAAAATTGAGCCTAATGAACCCAATTTATGGCTCAATCAACCCTAATTTTATTATAAATGAAAACATGAAGGTAATTGGGGCCAATATGAACCTATTAAACCTAACTACAAGTCTAGGATGTGATTCAAGGGGATAAATTAGCTCATGTTTCCTAATATGATGACCCTACACCCTAATTTTATCATAAATATAAACCCTAAACCCTAATTTTATCATAAATGGATTTATATGAAGGTAATTGGGCCATTATAAACCTGTTGAACCTAATTCTAAATCTAGGATGTGATTTAGGTCTAAATTAGCTCATATTTCCTAACATATTGAGCCAATTAGTTGATTGTTACAACCCTAAACCCTAATTTTCTCATAAATTTAAACATGAAGGTAATTATGGAAAATATGAACCCATTTAACCTAACTATGATTCTAGGATGTGATTTAGGGTTAAATTAGCCCATATTTCTTGATATATTGAGCTAATTAGCCAATTGTTGGAATTAGTGATGCAAGTTGGATGAAATTAGACCCCATAAATCTAATTTTACCTATATAAGATGTAATTTATGTGGTAAATCAACCCTAATATCATAAAAAATAAATCAAATAGTATACCAATTCAATCATGAAGGAAATTAGGGCCAATCTGAGCCCCTTTAACCTAACTACAATAATAAGACAAAATTTAGTGCTAAAATAAGTTTTATTCTATCATGAATTGATCCAATTAGTCAATTCGTGTAATTAAGGATGTGATTTGGGTAAAATTGAGCCCTTTGAACCTAATTTATGGGTCATTTGATTATATAGGATGCAACATATGGCTTAATTGACCCTAATTTTATTAAACATGCAAACATGAAGGTAATTATGGCTAATATGAACCCCTTAAACCTTACCATGAGTCTATGATGTGATTCAAGGGGATAAATTAGCTCATGTTTCTTGACATATTTACCTAATTAGTCTAGTGTTACTATGATTGATTCAATTGAGATAAAATTAAACACCATGAACCTAATTTGGGAGTCAATTTACCCCAATATCATAACAAAATAAAGCATAAAGTACACCAATATAATCAATGATGAAATTAGGGCTAATTCAATCCCATTCAACCTAACTAGACAAGAGTAGGACATGAGTTGGGGCTAAATTAATCATGAATTGATCAAATTAGTTAATTGGTGAAATTAGAGATGTGATTTGAGCCTAAATTAATCATGAATTAATCTAATTAGGTAATTGGTGTAATTAAACATGTGATTTGAGCTAAATTGAGCCCTATAAACCTAAATTATGGATCAATTGATTGTATAAGATGTAATATATGTATAAATCGACCTTATAATTGTATCACAAATATAAATATAGAGGTAATTCTATAGGATTGTTTGACATAATAATATTTCATAGTTTGGATTGCATATGCTACACCCTTAATCTATAATGCATCTAGGGATATGTGTGGCAATTTATGGCTTACATACCTTCATATTATTTTATTGCATTTATCAATGTTATTAGTATGGTTGGCCTATGAAATAACCATGGATAAGTAGAGTATACATATGAGGTAGTGGTTAGTCTTTTATCATATATTATAAATTATATTCTTATTGCATTGTTGTGGAGGTTCTCTCTCGAAGTCACTTAATCATAATATTCAAGTATTATGTTCTTTCACCAATTTTTGTTATGGATCTACTTATTATATTCTTAATTCTATGATATATAATTTTATTGTTGTGAATCATATTATTAATTTCATTACAAGTGGTATCAAATCTTTGATTTGGGTAAATGTATGTGGTAGGGTTTTTTTTCAGATTTGTTGTCCTGAGTACTAGAGGGTTGAAAAAACATATCTTGTGATTTAGGAAGAATTGAATTTTTTCATCACCATAGTTATGTTAATGTGTTTTTTTACAAAAAATAAAACCATATGAGTAAAAACAATTTTATCATTTTTTTACCTTGTGTAAATTAGCAGTCATTGGATTTGTCTCTATGAGATGATCACAATAATATGTTCTACCTGTACACTTTTTTGGGTCAAAAAATTTCACCCTTGTGCACATTATTAGTCTTTAGATTCATCTTGGTGAGGTGATCACAATGTTGTCATCTTCTAATATAATTTTTGTTAAGGTTGTAACCTTCCTAGGGTTTGTCTATAGCTTGGCATAATACTCATGGATGTAAAAAAGGGAAAGAAATGCCTAAAATACCTCACCAAGATGGCATGGAGTCTCAAACTTTAGATTCAAGTATTTCAGTGGTGGATCAACACTTTAATCAAAATTACATTTCATGGTGTAAAAAGATGATTTTCATGTGGTTCAAGGGGAAGTCATGGGGATGAGAGGGGAGATGAATGGATTGAGGGATCAAATGCAACAACTCACTAGGAAATTGGCCAACCTTATAGCTCAACCTTTATAAAATAACTCTCCACCACTCCAATTTAGGTCTCCCAATCCAAAAAATTCTAGCACCAATCTAAGCCTAAAGCCAAGGTTTCCAAAACTGGAATTACACAAGTTTGATGGTAAATATCCACTCACATAGGTTATTCAAATTGAAAATTTATTTGATCTACATCAGAATCCCTATTTGAAAAATGTGGTCATGGAATTTCTATATCTGGAACCTGAGTAGTTCATTTGGTATCACTGTTTATGTGCTCAAAATAAAAATAAGGGTGTAGTTTCATGGTTGGTATTTTCTAAAGAGTTATAGATCCAATATCATAATAATGTCTCTAAAAAATAATTTATCTAGATAGCCAAGCTATGCCAAAATGGGACTATCAAAGATTATATTCATCAATTTTAGAATCTTTCCTTACATGTGATGGACATCACTAAAGAAAATATAAATGACATATTTTTGAGTGGCCTCAAAGATAACATCCAATTGGAGGTTCACATGTTTCATCCTAGTAGTGTATCTGAATCCATACCAAAGGCACACACGGTAGAGGAAAAAGATCTGATCTAATGAAGACCTTTCACTAATGTCTATGAATGCACTTTCCCAACACCAACATTATCACAGGTTTATCAAAAATCATGGTATCATTACAACCCCACTCACCTATTTGATGAATAAATACTTGTTCTAGTGGAATAATTCAACCACCAAAGAATTTGAATAGTTGAAAATGTCTATGTTCACAACTCCAATTTTAGCTAGTTTGAATTTTTCAAAAAAAATTGTTTTGGAGTGTAATGCATTGGGATTTGGAATGGGATTTGTACTCATGTAATAAGGCATACCACCAGAATTTTAATGTTATTCAATTGAAAGGAAAAAATAGGATAAAACCAATCTATGAGAAATAGATGATGGCTATTCTTCATGCAGTCAAGTAATGGAGACCTTATATGATGGGTTGTCACTTTCAGGTAAAGATTAATCATCATAGCCTCAAATATTTTTTGGAATAATGATTTTCATATAAAGAAAAATAAAAATGGGTTACTAAAATGTTATGCTATGATTTTTAAATAATATATAATAAAGGATAATATAATGTGGTGGTAGATGCACTCTCCTAGAGGGATGAATTAGTTGAGGCATTTTTATGTGAAATGACTATTTAATAAGTAGATTGGCTAGATGAAGCATTATTAGAATGTGTAAATGATAATGCTACCCATGATTTGATTCAAAATATTCAACAAGGTTCTAGGGGAGCTAAAAATTTTACATAGAATGGGAACACATTATGGTATAAAGACAGGTTATACCTTTGTAAGCCATTCTCTCTTCAAAAATAAAATCCTTCAAAAACTTCATACATCTCCACTGGGAGATCACTCAGGATTTTTAAAAACATATCAGAGAATCAAGCAATATTTTTTTGGTAAGGACTCAATGGGGATGTCCAAAAATATGTGGTTGAATGCATAACATGTCAACAAAATAAAGGTGAAACCATTAAGACCCCATGCCTTTTGTAGCCTTTATCCATCCCTAGCCAAAATTGGGAGTAGGTTTCCATGGATTTCATTACTAGGTTACCATGATTTGAGGATAAAAATATTATCATGGTGGTTATGGATAGACTCACCAAGTATGCTCATTCAATCTTTGTGCATTTTGCATACATATAAGTAGATGTCTCTAAATAAATAGACAAAGAATAACAAGCTATCACATAATTATTATCGACCTTATCATATATTACATAAATTTGGTAGTGTGGATTATAAACTATAATTACCCCCATCCACTCGCATACATCTGGTTTTCCATGTATATTTCCTGAAGAAGGTAATTGGACACAAAGTTTCCACTTAGAATGAGTTACTAGAATTGGATGAAAAAGGTAGAGTCATTCTAGAGCATGAATATGTCCTTCAAATGTGCACTAAGAAACTATGAACTAGAGAGATTAAAGAGTATTTGATCAAAATGAAGAACGTACATTATTAAGATACAACATGGGAGGATGAAGTAATCCTACAAAAATATCTTGGTTTGATTCAACATTGATGACAATGTTTTTCTAAAGGGGAAGGGCATGATACACCCTTAATCTATAGTGCATCTAGGGATATGTGTGGCCAACTTGTTGCTTACATACCTTCATATTATCTTATTGTATTTTTCAATATTTTTAGTATGGTCGGCATATGGAATAACCATGTCTAAATAGAGTATATATAGGAGGTAGTGGTTGGTATTATATCATATATTACAAATTATGTTCTTATTGCATCATTATGGAGGTTTCCCCCTCAAAGTGGATTTGTCATAAGATTCAAGTATTTTACTCTTTCACCAATTGTTTTTGTGGATCTACTTATTCTATTCTTAATTCTATGCTATATGATTTTATTGTTGCAAATCATCTAGGTAATTTCATTACAAAATCACATAATAATATAACATGGGTTTGTATCATGGAATATAATAATATATCATAACAATATGATATATGATCACATACACATAATATATAATGTGTATGCATTATAACACATACACCTTATTGTCTCAATAAACATTAAGTATTTGTCCAACATTTATTTTTAGGGTATTTCAATAATTATAACCCCACATATATTCTTTACATCATTCTACATTTTTCTTGATGAAGACAAGAAGAATCAAATTGTTCTTTGGGTCTCACACCATTAAAAATCATCAAATTGTTTTTTCGGTCCCCACCATCAAAAGGAATCAAATTATTCTTTGTCTAGTCATGGGTGACGGAGATCATAAAAAGAAGAGGAAGAAGTTAAATCACAAAACACCGAAGCAATTATAAAATTTGAGAGAAAAACAAAAGATACAAATGCAAGCATTTCACTTGAGAAAAGGTATAGACACTATCCCTAATGAGCTAAATGTCATATATAATGATGAAATTGACAATAATAAATTAAATAATGATAATGAATATTTACCTAGAATTCCAAATTATGTTGAAAGTAAATAATCAAATTAGAACATTTTTTAAATGATGAATCTATGCATGATAATTTTTTTATTAGATATGTGTAAAAGAGGGTTTTACACGGATCCCCAAACCAAGATAAAAATAGAGTTAAAGAGGGTTATATAGGCATCCCCTAACCAACCAAAAAGCAATAGTCCAAACAAAGCTAAACAAAAAGATAATACAAAATATGGGGCTAACAAGGAAAGGTTGAAAAGAAACTAGAAGTCAATGAAACATTATCGAAACACACCAAAATGATCAACAACTAGAGTGATAGTAACTTAAGGATCATCTATGCCTTCAAGACAAATAAAAACTTCCATATCTTCTTGAATCTCATAGATAGTGATGTCAAGGATGGGGTTTTATTTTTCTAGAGGGGTTTTTTCTTGCCTTTTATACTCACCCCAAGTTCTTTTGCATGACCTATTAGGATTATCCTCCACCACTCATTTATCCAAGTATTTTTATGTTGTTTTTTTCATTTTCCTTTAGCCATTTTAGGAGTGTTTAATCCCTCTACCACCTTAGCTTTAGTATTATTATGGGATTCTTTTATTTCCACCATATTTATTTACACAACTTCCTAGAATTAGAGGAGGGCTTGCTTATTATTGTAAATGGCCTAATTGAAGTCTTTATCCTAGACTTCAATCTTGAGTTGAATCAAAAATGGCTTGCTCAAATTTCTTAAATTCATTCACCTTGAGAATGTTGAGTTGAGTGATAAGGGAATTTTCATGTTTGGAAAATTTATCTATAGGGGTATCAGTCTCAAGCCTCTTATTCTCATTCAGATTGATGGGAGTTAATTTGGAGCTTCTAAGCCCTTTAGCAATGTCACTCATGATGTATTTACCTTTATAAATTCATTTCATAGAATTTTTGGCTTTGATGTTCCTATTAAAATGGTTCAAGGTCTCATCATCCTCCCAATTAATGTTTGTAGGGCTCTCATTAAAACTAAGAGAATAGTTATCCCAATTAGCTGACCCATCCTTACCATCATTAGATTTAATGGTTAGCTTGACCATGGGGAGAGTAGATTTAATGAGGAAGACAAGGGATTAATAGATTAGGATATTGGTTTTTCCCTCTTATTAATCCCTAATATTACTCTTAAGAGACATGAGTAGGATTAAAGCAAGGCTAATGTAGGTGTTGTGTTTGAAATGATTTAGTAGAAGGAAATGATGAAAGTAGATGGCATGTTACTTAGCTTAAAGAGTGAGGGATTTCATGAAGTAGAGGAAAATATTATTCTATGGGTAAGAAAGGGTTATTCTCAATAACCTGACATCAGAGTGATGAATATGCTCCTTAGCCTTAAAGAAGATTGAACCAGATCCTTTCTCCTACTTCTATTCTTGAAGGCTCTAGCCTCCCATACCACCATGTCAATAATCAATGAAATTATAGATTAATAAAATTCTAACATGAACCGCCTCATATAAATGATCATGTCAATCCATGACTTAGAAAAATAAAGAGTGAGTCAAGGTTTGTAGCCATGGATACACTCAATGAAAGGAGTGAGACATCCCTATTTCAGATTGAGACAAAATTTTATGCATCCCATGAGGTTGGTGCATGAAATAGGTTCAAACTTGACTATAGCACCCCCCATTTTCCTCATAGAATATAAACCCCTTTGTTACCTTTGTGAATATTAGAAGTTAGATTAGTAGAGAACATGGCATAATAAAACTATTACTAGCAAGGATGAAATGCCTCTTGTCACAAGTGTTATTAATGTGATTTGAAAAAGTATCAATGTGATAGTTCTTAATCATCATGAGGACAATAATATAAACTGAGGTAGAAGTGGGGTCATCATTAGAAAAAATGTGTAGAGTAGCCACATCAGACTTGGCCTTGGTGATGTTTAAAGCTTGATTATTGATTCTCATGAGACTGGTAGTTCTACTATATATCAAGGAACCATAGTCCCTAATTTAGGATTTGATATTCCTCATTGAACACTAAGGATAAATTAGAGTGGATCTAGTCTAGTTTGGCCCAACTAGTGAGATTTTGGATATTGACCTGATATTTTTTAGCCAATCAATAGACCTATTGCCTTCTTGATAAGTGTGTGAGATTTTTATTTCCTCAAATGTCTTCAAGATGTCTTGATCATTGCTTATGATATTAGAGAAGATACAAATTGGGACTGAGGATCCTTTAAGGTTATTAATAATTTCATTGAGTCTCCTTCAATGATGATTTTGGAAGCTTACAAATAAGAAGCAAATTGGATGCCTCAAAAAATGGCAGTGGATTTCACTACATGGCTAGATTAACATCTCATTGGCCTAACATAAGCTGCCACTAATTTTACATGAGCATATCTAAGTATACCACCACCTTTAGTATTCTTTATATTATGTATAGTTTCCCATCAAAGTTGAGTTTGATCCAATTTAATGGTGGTTTCTTCCATCTAATGTAATTCCTATCAATATTTAAGTTAAGATATGAATTACCCTTAGTTAATAAGAGGTTCCATATTTTTAGAATATGAGTCTTTGAGATGGGAGGAGGGGAATTGAAGATATTGTTAAAGACCTACCAATTATCTTTGATATCCTTATAAATTTTGGCTTCTACCTTGGAACAAAAGGATTTCTTATTCCTAAAGACAAAATGATTACATTCCATCCAGATGCCCTAAAAGATATGTAAAAGGGTGATGAACCACAAAAATTTGAGAATTAAGGAGGACCATGAGAATAACCACTAAAGGATGAGATCAAACAATGAATTAGGTCTGACCCATTCAATGTTGAAGAGATGAAAAAATAAGTATAGGACCTTTCTATAAAAATGGTAGTGAAGGAGAAGATGGAGAGTGGTTTCCTCCTCCATTTCATAAAGACAACACCTGCTAAGGATAACCATGCCTATCTTTCTAAGATTATCCATCAAGAGGATTTTTTATTGAGTAATTAACAAGAACAAATTATTGATTTTAGGAGTGAGGTTCTTAATCTAGAGGATGTTGGATAGTTTAGACCCTCTTCTTTGGGCCCCAAATTGACAAGGTAGATAGACTTAACCGAATATGCCCTATGGTATTCAACAAACCAAATTAGCTTATCATCCTAAGGAATTCAAATTATGTGAGTGCCTCTCATCTTGAGGATAAGAGTATCAATATGTTGAGAGATGAGAAAATCAACATCATCCAATGAACGGGAGATCCAATATTTTTTGTTGTTGATCAAGGTCTAATAATCCTTGGCTCTAGTATCCAAAGAGTTTTTTTAATATTATAGACATGTCTTTCCATGGTAAAATAGATATGGTAGGCTAATCATATAACCAAGCATCATCCCATAAATAAACCTTATTTCCATCCCATATGTTCCACCTTAGGTTTTATTTATAATTTTCTTGTTTTTGACCACCACATTCCAAAAGGAGCCTTGGATATGATGTTTAATTTTTAGGAAAAAATCAACATTTCCTCCATTCATATATTTAGCTTTAATGATTATGACCCATAAGGAATTTTTAGTCATGATTTTCCAGGCCATTTTAGTGAGAAGGGCATAACTCATTTTCTTGATCATTCTTAACTCCAAACATCATATGTCCTTGGGGAGGCACATCTTGTCCTAGGATGAGAGGTGAAATATTGATATTTCCTTAGATCCTAACCAAAGGGACTTACTTTTTATTTATTCCACTTTATCCATAATCTTAGAAGGAATTCTAAAGAGTGACATAATATAGATGGGCATATTTTAGAGTATGTTTTTAACTAGTTTTAATTTTATTTTTTGTGACAGGAGGTTACCTTTCCATCCAACAAGTTTCCTTTAAAATCTTTTGAGCATACCATTCCAGTTGTTTAAATACATAGGATTTAAAATGAGACATTATAATATATACAAAAGGAATATATTGAGATATGTAACATGAGATATTAGCAATTTTCCTCTAAAGGTAGATTGGGGTGTATATGAATAAGATAGAGCTTTTGGTAAAGTTAACCTTTTATCAAAAAACTCTCTCATAGAGCAAAAGGATATGTTTGAGGGCCTTTTCCTTAGAAATGATTTATGTACCAAGTACAAAGGTGTCATCAGTGAATTTTTGATAGGTGAGCAAGTCTACCCCAGGAGTAATTTGAAGTCCTTGTATCTCTCCAAGATTCCTTGCACTGGTAAGACACCTATTGTGGTATTCAACCAAAATTATGAAAAGGTAAGAGGAAAGATTGCCTCAATGAATAGATTTATAAGTTGTATGAGAGGACCTCAATGTTGGTTGAAATAATGTGGCTGACATATCAGGAGGGGGTATGCTTGAATGAATAGAAAATATAGTGAGTCTATATGGTCCCATCATGGCATGATCGATAAGCATACTTTGAAGATGCTCAAAAGTGGCTAAGTGAGAAGTATCAAGTATTTGCTCCATATAAGACCTATTAACATAAAGTGAATAATAAATAATTTTAGGTCAAGGATAAGGAGGAGGAACTACATCAATAGAATTAAGATTATGTAAATGTATATAATGTTGCAAATAAGAATGATATTGAAGTAGTTTTACATATTTAGCTTGAGAAAATATAGATAAAAATGGAGCATCTATTGAATAGACATCATCATAATTAGGGGAATGAAGATCATTAGTACAAACATCAATGATTTTCATAGTTGAGGAAGGATAAGGAATGGGTTATTTGGGCATCACTATAGTAGCGATAATGTCATCTATTGGCTTTTGATGAGACCTAGGTCATAAATAAGGAGGTAATTGATAAATTATGTGTGAAGGGAGATTTGAATTTTTTATTTTTAAACTCATCACATTTGGTTTGTCATCATCTAAATATGATAGGCTAGGTTGTATATTACCTATAATTTCAAAGGTGCTCATTATAATATCTATTAGAATTAATGAGGTAATTTAATTGTTGATATTCATGAAAATGAATGTTAGATAAAGTTTCAAGGGTGGGTATTTTGAAAACACCACATTCTTGGAATTGTTTAAAATTTTAAGGGTTCATGTCTTCTTGAATCTTATAAATATCACCATTATGGGTAATTTGACACATTGGCATGTTGATGAAGTTATAGTTCTCATGTGATGTGTCCAAGGTCAACTGATTAAAATATTATATGATAATTAAAAATTTTAAATATTTGATTTAATACAAACTATGACAGAAAGAATCATGATGGGAAGGCAAACCCAACCTAGAGAAGGCATTTATCTTCTATCGTAACCTTGACATATGATTTGGGTAGTTTTAAGGTTGCATTATAAGCATCCAAGCATTTTAATGAAGTCTAGGGATGCAACACAAGTTTTAATAACTTCATCAATCAAATCACACTTGAATTGGATATCACCATCTTGGACACTAATGAATAGCATAAGATCATCTGCATGAAGTAATATTTCATCTGTAAACATTAAAGCACTGGGAAATTTGAGTGTGAGAGAAGTATCTATAGTTTCATCAATGTGTATAGACATTTACTCACATTATTCAATAATATTGTCCTCAAACATGGACAAGGTAACTTCTTTCCCCATAGGTGGAGGTCAAGGGATGTTAATTTCAAATAAAAGTTGCATTAAATGATTATATGATGAGGGGAAGTCCTCATTATTTCTAGAAAAGGATTTTCAGATGGGAGGCAAAACAAATTAGTTATGAGATTCCATTCATCATAACCAATTAGAACCATATAAAACAAAGGTTCATAATATTTAAGTAAGTCTACTAAAGGAGGAACAAAAGTGTACTTAAATTGATTATGGTAGGAATTATGTTGTTTGGACTTGGCCGATGTAGATTGGCTAGGTGGATCAAACTATGTTGAGTTGGTTGATGTCAATTATGGTGTAATTGGGATAAGAACCAACTCCCTTGAGGTGGTTGATGATATGAGTGGAGATGTAGATATATAAGTAGACTAATTCATGGTATTATAAATATTTAGTTCTAAGTGGGGAGATGCTGACAATATCATTTTAGTAGATTACATAGTAATGTAAAAGAATAAGAATCAAATTATATGATTTTATTTGATACAGTTTGGATAGATGGTAAGGGAGTGGAGTGTGTTATGTGTGTAGATGTAGTGATAGAGGTGGGATTAAGAGGTGTTTTCATATGTTCAACATATGTGAAATGAGATGGATAAGTATCTTGAAAGATGCAAAAAGTGGGAAAGTTTTTATAATTAGAATGAGGATAAGGATCATGATTACATTTTCATCATTGGGTAGATAATTAGGGTCAACTGAAGTTCTCACAACATTGGAATTAGGAGGTTAAGTAGTATTATATTGATGATTGGTAAGTATATATTTATATATAGCAAGGTGAACATTAGCTTGAATAATAATTTCATGCTTGACTTTGGAATCATGATCTTTATCTACCTTTTCATTTGCTTGATGATGTTCGTGAATCATAAGAACAAATTTCATAAGATACCTACAAGTTTCATGAGAATTTCCCCAAATTGAATGATACCAGAAAAACTTATGTGGATTATACTAATGTTTCATAGGGTGAGTAGGGTCAAGTTCTTATTCTGAAGGTTTAGGAGTGCATTTTAGGATTTCCACCATGAAAATATGTTTATGAACATCAACATTATTTATGTATGATGATGATGAGGGAGGAGGTTGGGAGGAACTTTATGTGAAATGTGGATAAGGAGTTTCCTCATTGGGGAAACTTAAAATAATAGTATGAATGGTGTTTATAAAATCATAAGTGTATGTAACACCATCATTGGTAGCATATTTATTTTTAGATCTCATAAGAATATGATTTCTCACTGGAGGTTGGGAAGGCTTCAATTGTCTTATTAGTAAGTCTTGATGTTTATGTTGATCAAGGGATTATTTAAATATTTTTAAGAGAGATTATTAACATGATATTATATTTTGGGATGAATAAAATTAGTGAACAAATTGAAGAGGTTATCCTTCGACATGTTGTGTTCAAATTTGTTAGATAAGGCCTTATGACACTTAATAAAAGTTTAGCCAATTTTATATTCTGACTATTTACAAGCAATGAAATGAGTTAAATTATTTTTGGGAAGATCATTGGTTTGGAATTTCTAAACTAAAGAATTATTTAAGTCATATAAACTATAAATAGTATGAGACTTAATTTGATTTTACCAATCTAGGGCATCACCTGAAAAGGTTTTATCTATAAGTTTGGTAGAAACAAAGGTCTTAAACTTAATCCAATCTTTTTAAAGGTTACCAACATATTTCAAATGAAAATCAAGATCTATAAATCCATTTTAAGTGATAGTAGGAGTAATACCACCTATGTATATGTTTTCAATAAGAGGAATTAATGGTTCATTTTGAAGATGTTTGATGATTTTGTTAAGGAGTGGGGGTTGAGGGATGAGATTATTGTGTGAATCTCTAGGGAATGGGGGGAGAACTACATTTGATTTTTTCACTCCCTGTTGATTATGCTGAGGGTGAATTTATAATTAGAAATTTTGATTTTATATTTGCATCATTTGGTTGGCATTATTAGTTTGAAAAGTATTCATTTGATTCATGATTTGAAATAATATTTAATTAATATTTAGAGTTTGTTGAATGGTAAAAGTGGTTTGAGATGCATTAGTGGTAGCATTAACGTGAGTTATAATTTGAAAACTTTGAGTATTCCTACTAGAGGAAAGACCCACCATAGTAGTGGCTATATGTGGCATAGCAAAAGAGGAAGGAAAAGAATAAGTCATGCATTGACTTGATCCAAATCCTAATGAAATTATATGTGTAGGTGAAGGGGTACATCGTATGTTGGGTTCCATCATGAGGTTATAAATGATCGTAGGATCCTTGCCTCTATGTTGAGGGTTTTTATTGATGAAAATGATCATTTTGATAGTGTATTCAAGATCACTCTCATCCTCAACCATGGGAATCTGGGGAGGATAGTTAAAATGATATAGAGGTTGGAGAGTAGAGAGTGAATTATAATGGGTTATTCTAGTAGTTACAAGAATTTTGTTTTTATCTTGATTATTGATAATATTAAAATGAGATTTAGGATCTTTATGGGAGTTATTAAAATCCATCATATCATGTTATGTTATTTATTCAAAATCCTCAAAGATATATTTTAGGATGGATATTTATAGTGAAAATAGAATTGGGTTGGATAAACTATAGAAAAAAAATTTATCAACCAATTCAATAAAGTAGGTAATTGAAACTCTATCAAATAGTTTGATGTAGTTATATAGGCATAGATGTAAAACATAGACTATATCAAGCCTGGTCAATGTAGTTGGTAAAGGTTTTTCATGAACACAATGATTATAAAATGTACCATATCAACTATGGTTGACATAGTTACACATACTAAAAGGTAGAGATAAAACTATATTGATTATGTTTAATGTAGTCAAATCTAGTGAAAAATTTAATAGTATTATGAATAAATGGTATCAATCTTGGATGATACAATCTAATAAACATAGGTGAAAGAAAAGTAACCTTGGTAGATTATATCAAACCTAGTCAATGTATTTTGTTCACACATAGACAACTATATTAGTGTTATTCGGTGTAGTTGGAACACACGTCACATAATTATATCAATTATGGTTGATATAATGTACAATAAAAAAATATAATAGTAAGCATAAAATTATAAATTTAACTATATTTTCTAACTATTTATTTGAAATAAAGATTAGGTAGATGTACTAAAAGGATGTGTTTGATTATATGCTCTCAAACATATTTATTTATTCATTAAGTAGTGTCAACCCAATATTTCAGAGTACTAATTATAGAGGAACTATTATTCCCATAGCCTACTAAACCTATTTTCAAGGGTAAGTTGAGAGTAACTTCTCAGTGTTAACCACTAACTGATGCACTATAGAATTAGATGGATGGTTGGCTTACTAAGGTTCAATAAAAAAGGAATTTTATGTGTTTTTGATATATCACGAGGCATGTGTAAAATAACATTCTTTAGCTATGTACTATGGCTATGAGTCTTGGGGCAAGTCCCCCATGCCACGATGTCTATAAACAATAGAAAAATATTATAAATAGAACATCATGTATCTCTTCATGATAGTATCTAAGTAGTTTTAAAATTTATTGAACAAAATTTATAAGTAAATCCAAACAAAGAGAAGATAAAAGTCAAAAATTGATGTTGAAAATTAATTTACATCATTCCATAAATTTAAATAAATAAACAGTCAACTTGAAAGAATTTTTTTGATTAAGTACTAAAATAGAAATTTTATTTGCCTTTCATATGCTAACAAATGAAAATAAAAAACTTTATCAATGCAAGCCGATGTAGTTGTTTACATAGTAGAAAAATGTGTCTATGCTCATCGATACAATCTATGTAAATATAACTAAAAATAGGAAGAATAAAATAAATTAGAGAGGTTTGATAAATTTTGTTATAAAGATACAAACATAGGACTATATCAGCCATGTTCAATAAATTTTGACATGGATATAAAATGAATGTAGAACTAAATTAGACAAGATTGATATAGTTGTCTAAGTAAAATTAATTTTGATAGAGTCAAAAATTTATATACATAACTAAATCAAGTTGCTTAATAAAGTTGTCTAGAAAAAAGAGTAAACAAAACAATATCAAACATGGTCAATATAGTTGGGTAGAAAATAACATGGTAAGTAAAACTATATTGGACCTGGACGATATAGTTAGTTGAAAAATAAAATAATATAGATTTGAGTGTAATATTTTATCGACCTGCATCAATTAGCATGATAGAAAACATAGATTTAAAACTATATTAACCTGCATTGATGTAGTTTCCTAAAAACACATAGAATTTAGACTAGATCAACATGCATTGATGTAGTTTATTGAAAAAGATGGAGGAATAAAACTATATCAATCCACACCAATATTATTTGCTAAAAGAGACAATAAATGGTTAGTTCATGTCAATTTCACCAAAATGTATTCAATAAGCTAAGATTGACCTACAAATTATTCTATCTAAGAGATCTAGGCTAAGATAAGATAAATAAAATAGAGATCCTTGATACTTAATGTATCAGTATGTGACCAAATGGATCTTCTAAACCTAGCAAGAGGATAACTTATGACAAAACATTAATAAAGAGGGTCATAAAGGTACTAGGCAATCAATATAATGAAATAACCCTAACTAGGCCTCAAAAAATTGGAATTAATCTAATCTAGTATTGTGATGCTAGTAACATAAATAAAGGAGATGGTTAAAAACAAACTAAAGGGTAAGGAACCATGGTATTTAAATGAGGACCTCAGTCACCTAGGGTGGGAAATGGCAAGTTTGAAAAAACCCTATAGACACACTAATTTTAAGTGTAGAATGGATTCAAAAAAGGATGTATACATTAATTCAAGCTAGTAATTATGTAAATTATAACTATAAAAAGAAAATAACTAGGGTTAGAATATACTTACCTTGAATAAAACTTGTCAAGCCTCAATCTCCCCCTTGGTCAATGTTGTTTTGAAAAAGATTTTTGTGTTTGTAAGGATCATAAAGGTTGAATTAATCTCTAGGCTAAAAGGACTCTTCATATTGCATCTAAGATTGTATAAGATAAAAAAATTCTCTCCAAGACAAATTCTAAGCAATGGCTTCTCTAATTGCAGACTTAAATAGAATTATGAATAATGACAATGTGAAAATGAATGTTACTCTTTATTAGATTGAAATTATGACTTGTATTTATATTAGTAAGTGATCCTAACCCTTCTTAAACTTTTAGTCAACACCATCATCCAACCTTGATGTAGTAAAAAATATGATAATTTAACCTTGAATTAGGTTAGTCAAGGCCAAATTAGTTTCGAAGCCTCTACTGTAAATTTAAAACTACATCAACCTAGGCCAAAATAGTTTGACGTTTGGTGGGAATCAATAAATATTACATCAAGATAGGAATATATAGTCAGAATTTATGGGTCTTAGTATAGTTAGGGGTAATTTAGAGAAATATTTATTAGGGCATCAAGTATGAGGGAACTATAGTGGATATAAGCATGATAGATTAAAAAAAATGTCTTTTGCGAAGCACTAGTGATTTACCCAACCCCTTCTTCATGCACCCTTTAAGGTGTGCACTCAGATAGATTGAAACTTGATGTGTTATTTTAAGAGAGAAAATTTTAGTAAACGATAAATTTTAAAAATATAATGTGTATGCATTTTTAGCAAATTCTCTGTCACACATGTCCACTCAATGTTTAACATTTGCAATCTTTATACCTTTTCTTCAGTCCAGGTAAAGTGCTTAGTCTATCTAGGCCTAAATTAATAATATTAAAATCTTGAAAACCATGTAGCTAATAGCTCAAGCAACTCACACCATAAAATTTCATAGGTTTTACCATGAATATTCTTATTTATGATTTCCTTCATCATGCTTCCAATTCATTTATCCTCTTTTTATGTGAATTTATGATTTTTTTCATCTAACCATCATTCCATATCTATTTGAATTGGTATCCATTTAAACATGTTTCAAATTCAACACTCACTGCACAATTTTTAGCATAGGTTCATAGAAATTTCCATCAAAACATACTAAGGATTATTTTGTGTGAATTCAATTATAGGTTCAGAATGCAGATGGGGATATGGAAATTTATTATATTCATTTTGTTCATACTTAATGAATATTTTTAGAAATGAAAAATCAAACATAGAGATCATTCATTATTATTATTATATTAATATGTATATTTAAATGACATATAAGATAAACTCACATGTAACAAGTACATAATACTTTCGAAATAAATGCCATCATATCTCTATATTAATCTCTCATAATTGATAAATATTTTCTTTTACATTTGAACACTAGTTAAATATCTTACAAAGGATATGTCACTTCACATTGATATCCTTTTGTTTCTTTCACAAATGATTATTTTTCATTTTCTACAACCATTTTGCATACAATCATGTGACGAATACATACAAAATTATATACATCATAAAAAATACTCTACATTGGACACTTTTCATTCATATACACTTTAAGATTTTATACTTCTAAGTATACTACCAACATAAACGTGGGTGCCAAGTGTGGTTTCTAAGTAGCATGAATGGGGAGAGCTCATATGCATACCACTTAGAAGGTCATAATTATAGTGTTGGCCTTGTCAGTTGTTGAAGATAATGAGACATAGAGTTTTAGACACCTAAATCTGGTATTAGACATTTTGACATGCTTAGACTTTGCATACACCTTTGAATATTGTTCACACATTCCCCTATTTTTATACCCATTTTTTTATCTTGGACAATCCTAATTTACTAGATACACGTGAAAAAACACTCAAATCCTAAAAAACTATCTCCATATCTCAAATCATTGATTTTTATTTTTGAGACAATACTAACAATGGTCAAATAGGTATGATTTTATCATAAGTGTCTAATTTTATTAGTAGTGTCCATGAATGTTCAATGACTAGTTTGAAAATTGAGAAGTATCCATTAGGTTAGCTCAGGCATGTTTCATAAGTCAATAATAGTATGAAATATCAAAGAATCAACTATAAGTAAAAATCAATCCTAAGGTTACACTCTCTTAGTTACCTTGAATAGTACATTAAGAATTACTTGAAATATTGAGAAATAAATTATCACTCTCTTGAAACATTATCAAAAAGGCATACTTATCATAATATCACTCATAATATTATTCTTAGAGATAAGTCTAAAATACATACACAAGACAAAGTCGAATGGTGCCAAGTGTCAAAACTCAAACATTTAATTACATTTTATATTGATCATGATGGTGCACACACACACTTATGTGGGAAAACTATGTGTGGTTTGAGATCTCATTATATTATTAAAAGGTAGGCAATGTTCAATCACTAAGTGGGGAGTGTTTAGGGTTATTTAACCCAGTTTATTATTCTATTTTTTTAGGTCATCTTATGTTGAAATCGTGATTAAGGTTTAAAAGTAAAGAAAAGGAAAACAAAAGTCACTTTCACATAGGACCAAAGGAAATTACACACACAAGAAACATTTATAGGTGTATATATATAGAATTCTAAGGCATCACCAACATGCATAGTCAAAGGGGTAATACCAGAAAGGTTTGGACACTATCAGACACCATAGGGGTCTAAGTTTTTCTAGTAGGGTCCATGTAGGATTTTAACTCTCATTTCCAAATCTAAGCAATTACAAAGTAGACATAAATCATTTTTTGAGAGCTTTTTATCACTCTATAGAGCCTGTCAAGGAGTACTCAAGCTTGAGAATGGGCTAGGATGATCTCCAATGCCAATGCCCATCCAGAGAAAGGGGGGTTCAGAGGTTGGGTTTGATTTTATTAACATACCACCCCCCCATATATAGATTGAGCCGTATAGAGTTTAATGGGGATTTAAATTAGAAAGAGGTGGGGTGCCACCTATTCTCTATAGCCAGCCTCTCTCTCAACCTCTAGACTATGCCATATCTATATATATAGGGTACCAACTAGATGAGATATAGCCCCATAGAATATCGAGAGAGATAGGGTAACATATGGATATATAGAGCCCTCAACTTCCTCATCTTACTAGATAAGTACTCTATTAATCCCATATAGATATATATAGATAGGGGGTGGGGATTGGATCTCTCTATAGGGAGGTTCCACCTTGACCCCCCTAACCTCATCTATAGAGATTTGGTTAAGTGCCCCCATGGTATATATTTACTATGATAGATAGAGATAGAGATAGAGATAGAGATAGAGATAGAGATAGAGATAGAGATAGAGATAGAGATAGAGATAGAGATAGAGATAGAGATAGAGGGGGGACCCCATATATTTAGATAGGGGATCACCCTATATAGATATCCCCCCCTGATGAACATAATGGGAAATAGAATACCACAATAAACTAAGTACCTCTTCATGTAAGAACATCACTCCTAGTTGTAGTTTTGGGTTGTTCTATTAAATTTTAATTTACCTAGTTAGTTATAGGGGTATTATATGTCATAAATTTCACATTGGAATCATCTCCAAGTGTTTTTATTAGGTTAGATAACTTAGAATTTAAATTTGGCACTTTCTCACCAAAATTCAAATTCAAAAATTTGAATTGTTTTCTTTAGTTTAGGAGAATTATTTTTTAAAATGGTGAATTTTAATTATGGATTTTGGTTTGTTAGGATTATATAGGGTCTTAATATGTCTTATATTGTTTTTATCACCTTGTATCATGTCTTTTATCATGTTTGGTAAATGGTCTAGTTAAAATTGCATTTTAAGTCCATTCAAGACCTACATTGGAGTAATATTGAATAGTGAGAGACTTTATAGGAGTATACATTATTTGTAAATTTTTTAAAATGATTATAATTAATAGTGATAATGATTTATTCAAGCTCCAATAATTATATATATAGAGAGAGGTGGTAGTTAAAATAAAGAAGATAATCACACAAGGATTATGTGCAAGTTCATAATAGTGGTGAATTTTTTAATGCAAAAGATCAAATTTTGAATGTGTTTTTTTTATAAATGAAATATTTTTGAGTGTTATTACAATATTATTATTCAATATATTGATACATTTATACCAATTCAGTCATCTTCAGGCAGAATAGAGAAGAAGTTTAGTTTTCAAGAATTCTATGAATCTCCCAACAAGCTTGAGTTCAAAGAGATAATTATTGCAATAATTTGGATTGATATAGTATTGGAAAGGTAGTTAATAAGGTTATAATTTGAATATATATTTTATTTAATAATAAAAATAATAATAAATATTTAATCTTCCTCAAAATCTACAAATATGTCCACACATGCCTATACATAGTTTTTTAGAATGTTTTTCTCCATGTGAGTTTTACCAGTATTTAAATATTTTGTTAATGAAGGATAATTTTATATAGTATTAAGTATATATTAAGGTTACATAGACATTTTAAATCCATTTTTATTCATTGAAACTTTTAATTGATTTATAAACCTTCATTTTACCTCCCTTAGCCTGTGAAAAAGACCTAGTGAAGAGTTTTGGCCATTTCAAGGTTTAGGTATTTAAAGAGTGATTTTTATTTCAAAAATTAGAATGGGAATTAGGTTTTGTGTTTTATAGTTTAATAATCCATTTATTTTGATTATTTTCATGTTTAGAGCTCTTTTAAGAGAAAACTCAGTTTAGAGGCCTATAGACCTAATAGAAGCGTAATTGTAGAAGAAAGAGGTTGAATTAGTACATTTGTATTCAGAGTTGAGCCTTAAAATATCAAGGAGAGTTTTAAACCATTAATGGATATATGAAAATATACTTTTTTGTTTTGAAACCTTGTATGCTTGGCCTAACATCAAGAGAAGTGACTTTAAAGAGCTATTAAAGAGACCTAAAGAGAGAAGAATCTTGAAAATAGAATACTTACCTTTTGAGTTTGAATATAAATTTTTTGTTGATGAAAGAGGATAGAGGGTACTTGAATCCCTAATTATTTGGATTGTAAATTGTATAAAATTGTCAAATCATCCTAAATAGTACTTTGAGAGGGCTAGTAGAGATAAGCCTAAAGAAGGCAAGTTTGATTCAAAATTTATTTTTACTAATACCTTTACATAAGTTTCATTTCAGATCTAGGTTTGATACCTAAAGGAGACTTAAATAAGGTGTACACTCTTAGATAACAAGAGTGAGTTGATAGCTTTTGGTCATCTAGCTTGGAGAGTGGTTTTTGGTCAGTTAGCTTGAAGATTGAGAAGAAAATATGCCACCTAAAATGAATAGAGCCAATATTTAAACTATATTAGAGGAGTTACAGAACCTAAGGATTGGTTTTGATGTTAGGCTTGTAGTAGTATAATCTAATGAAAGAAGGGGAGTCCTAACAAGGGATGAAAGTGATAGAGAGGAAGAAACTAAAGATCCAAAAGAGGAAGATAAATAAGTTGGAGACCATGATGAACAAGGTCTTGAGAGATTACTAAAGGCAGTAATGAAACAAGGGTACAAAAAAGTCTAACTTCCTCAATATTCAATAATTTTAGATGGAGAAGAACTTATTTATTGGATTGCTAAACTAGACAAATACTTTGATTATGAAACTGTTCAAGAGGAAAACTAGGTGAAGTTTGACTACACAAAGATGAAAAGGCATGCATCCCTTTGGTGGGATTTCATCCAATAAGAAATAAATGCAAGTCAAAGATCAAGTCTTAGGACCAATGGTCTCTAAGTTGAAGGGAAAATTCTTTCCAAGTGACTATGAAACAAATATATTCAAAATATTGTATAATTTTAATAAAAAAGAGTGTCAAGGAGTATACAAAGGAGTTTTATAATCTGGTCATCAGATTAGGTCACACAAAGAAGGATAATGAAAATGTTTCTAGATATCTTACTAGATTAAGATACAATTTGAAATAATAATTAAGTATAGTTATCCAAAAAACTCTTTGATAATATTATAAACTTACATTGAAAGCTAAAGACAAACTTAGTAGAAGATAAACACAATAGAATAGAGGTAGAGGCAAAGGCTATAGAGGAAGGGGTCAGCAAGGAGGTATAAGTACCTCACATCGAAACCATGTAGAGGTTAGCACTTCACAAGAATAGTAATTTAATTTTAAAGGTGGATTTAAAGGTAGAAGGCCATATTTTAGTGGTGGATATAAATCAAGAGGAAGAGGATCGAATGGATTCATAAGTAAGTGATTAAAGTGTAATAATTTTTTAGACATAGGTTTTTAGACTATCTATAGGGTTAATAAGTAAGAAGTTATAGGACTAAAAACATAAATCAGGTTGTTCAAACAATAGAACAAGATAGTGTTGGCTCTCCATCTCATGTGGAAGATCCAGAGGTAGGTGAATCCTTGATTATGAGGAGAGTGATGATCAAGACCCCTAAAGATAAGCAACTTACACAAAAGAAACTCTTTTCAATACCTAATTCAAGTGTCAAGGTAAATGTTACAAAGTGGTTATTGATTTAGGTAGAACATATAACTTAGTTTTAGTTGAAATGGTGAATAAACTAAGATTGAAAAGACTACCCCATCTAACTCCCTACAAGGTTTCATGAATGAAAAAAGGACAACAAGTGTTGGTTAAATGAAAAATTTTGGGTGGACTTTCAAATTGGAATTTATAAAGACAAAGTCATTGGTGATATTATGCCAATGGATGTGAGCCATGTGCTACTTAGAAGGCCTTAGAAATATGACAAGAAGAATACATTATGGAAGGAAAAACATTTACACCTTGGAAAAAGATGGTATAAGTCATATGTTGCTACATATGCAAGAAGCAGATGGTGAACAAAAGATTGGTTCAAGTGTAATGCTAGTAATTGAAAAAAAAATGAATGTAATGAAAGAATACGAGTTAGGATTTGTATTGGTACTCAGGCCTAGAAAAATAATAATAAGAACCAAGGTGAATGAGTTGCCTCAAGAGGTGAAATATGTGCTAAAATACTATGTTGATATCATAGTAGATGAACTACCTAGTGAGCTTACACCCATAAGAAAAATCAATCATCATATTGACTTCATTCTAGGATCAAACTTCCCTAATAAGGTTGCATATAAGATGACACCACAAGAAAACATTGAGATCAAAAATCAAGTTCAAGAAATTTTGGACAAGGGGCTGGTTAAAGAGAGCCTTAGCCCATATATAATGCCAACAGTGTTAGTGCCCAATAAAGACAAAGATTATAAGATGTGCACAAATTCAAGAGCAATCAAAGGGATCACTATAAGGTACAAGTTTCTTCTCCTAAGGATTGAAGACTTGATATATTATTTGAGTGGGTCAAATTATTTCTCCAAGATTGACCTCAAAGGTGGGTAATACCAAATCATAATCAGATATGGGGATGAATAGAAATCAACCTTCAAGACTAATGAATGGTTGTATGAATGGCTTGTCATGCCATTTGACCTCACTAATGCACCTAGTACATTCATGAGACTCATGAATTAAGTCCTTAAGTCATTCATAGGTAGGTTTGTTTTAGTTTATTTGGATGGCATACTGATTTATAATCATAAAAAAGAAGAACATCTCCATCATTTACATTTTGTTATGAGAAGATTACAAGAGGATAAGTTACTAATAAACATCAAGAAATGTTTATTCATGAAGATAGAATTATTGTACCTTGGATTTTTGATATCTCAATTAGTATTAAAAATGGATAGGGATAAAGTGAAAGACATAATGAAGTGGCCAACTCCCAAGTTAGATGGAGAGGTAAGAATTTTTTATGGTCTTGCAAGATTTTATAAAAAATTCATTAGAAATTTTAGTGGAATTTTTACTCCATTCATAGACATTATTAGAGGAGATAAGAAAAAGTTTATGTGGACTAACATAGATGAAAGAAACTTTCATTTTTTGAAGAAGAAAATAACTGAACTACCCATCCTACCACTCCCTAATTTTAACAAAGTCTTTTAGGTGAAGTGTGATACAAGTGGAGTATCCATTGGGGTCATCTTAAATTTGGAGGGCAGGCCTATAGCCTAATTTAGTGAAAAATTAAATGATGTTAAAACAAAGTACTCATGTTATGATTTGGATTTATATGCAATGGTGCAGGCCTTGAGAAAGTGGAGGCATTATATAATGCCTAAAGAGTTTACGATCTTAATAGATAACCATGCTCTATAATTCATCTCTAGTCAACCCAAGCTCAATCAAAGGCATATGAGATGGATAAAATATTTGAATAAATTCACTTTTACTATCAAACATTAGAAATTACAAAGTAATAATATGGTAGATGCTTTGAGTAGGAGGGCATTTATAGTCAATGAATTTCAACTTGAGAGTGTAGGCATTGAATCTCTAAGGAGTTGTATGAGAGTGATGAAGATTTTCAAGAGGCCTATAAGGATTTTAAGAATACAACCACCTTGAATAAATAACCATGGTTAGATTACATGATAAAATATAGTTTTTTGTTCAAAAAGATACATTTATGTGTGCCAAATATTTTAATGAGGGAGAACTTGATCAAAGAAAAGTAATATGGGAGCATGGCAGGATACTTTGGACTTGACTAGACATTGGAGCAACTCACTAGGCATTACTTTTGGCCTAGAATAGAAGATGAGGTAAGAAGGTATGTAGAAATATGTAAGTTTTTCAAATTTCTAAAGTCAAAATTATAAATACAGGTTTGTATCAGCCTTTACCTATCTTAAATATACCATGGGACTCTATTAGTATGGATTTTGTCATGGGATTGCCTAGAACTCAAAGAGGCTATGATTCTATCTTTGTAGTGGTGTACATATTTTCTAAGATGGTACTCTTTATAACTTATATATAAAAACATTTCTTAAAAGAGTTTTTTAGGCTACATGGAATCCCACTAAGCATCATATCTAATAATGACACCAAATTTATAGGTCACTTTTAGAGGACCTTATAGAAGAAGCTTGGAATAAATATGAGTTTTAGTTCATCATAACACCCTCATATAGATAGATAAATTAAGGTGGTTAATAGGATCTTATGAAAATTTCTAAGGTGTCTATCTAGAGATAATCTTGAGCAATGAGATTTAATACTACCACAAGTAGAGTTTGCATACAATGACTCTTCCAATAGGAACATTGATATAAGTCCATTCCAAGTAATCTATAAAATGTAACAAAAAGAGGTTTTGAATTGAGAGACTTGAGAAAAATGGAAAAAAGGAGTGTTGAAGGAGAGGAGTTTGTTGTGGCAATGCAAGAAGTACATGAACAAGTGAAAATACATTTAGAGACAAGTGTGGACAAATATAATAAGTAGGAAGATTTAAAGAGAAGAGAGCTCATTTTTGAAATTGGTGACATATTTTTCGCTCACTTGTGGAATAATAAATTTATAAAATGTGAGTATAATAAACTCAAGATGAAAAAAATAGGTCCTTGCAAAGTTGTAAAGAAGTTTCCTAACAATACTTATGAGATAAAGTTGCCTAGTGGAGTGGGCATCTCTCCCATTTTCAATGTTGCAAACATATATAAATTTAAATAAGGTGATGAAAATGAGAAACTAACAAGAGGTGAAGGTAAAATATTTCAATAACGGGCAATTCAGTTGTGAATAGACAAGAAGGAGTTGGAGCTCATCTTGAACAAGAATATTGTTAAGAAAATAAGATACAAAGAGTATTTTAAGTATCTAGTTAAGTGGAAACACCATTATCATGAATATTACACTTGGATGATAAAATAATAGATCAAAAAACATGTTAATACTCTTTCATACCTCATGAACAATAGTTCATGAGTCCATTTTTCTACCCCTTGGGAGTATGATGTAGGAGCATCACTCCTAATTGTAGTTTTGGTTTATCCTATTTAAATTTGGTTTGATTATTTAATTATATGGGTCTTATATGTATTAAATTTAACATTGGAATAA
Source organism: Torreya grandis (assembly GCA_037957365.1). Classification (NCBI taxonomy): domain Eukaryota; kingdom Viridiplantae; phylum Streptophyta; class Pinopsida; order Cupressales; family Taxaceae; genus Torreya; species Torreya grandis. Next base: position 976,312 of record JARHVA010004217.1, read on the forward strand.
TATACAAGTGTTTTTAGTATGTTAGATAGCTTAGAATTTGAATTTGGCACTTTCTTGCCAAAATTCAAATTCAAAATTTTAAATTGTTTTCTTTAATTTAATAGACTTTTACAAAATTTTGGTGAATTTTAATGATTTATTTTGGATTTTTATGATTATATAGGGTCATAATGTGTCTCATAGTATTTTTATCACCTTTTATCATGTATTTTGTCATTTTTGGTCGATTGTCTAGTTAAAATTACATTTTAAATCCATTCAAGACCTATGTTGGAATAATCTTGAATAGTTAAAGACTTTACAAGAGTATATATTGTTTGTAAAAGTTTTCAATTATAATAATTAATATTTAGGATGAGTTATTTAATCTCAAAAAATGAGAGAGAGATATGTGATAGTTGAAATAAAGAAGACAATTACACAAGGATTCTGTGCAAGTTCATAATAATGGTGAATTTTTCAATGTAAAAGTTTAGTTTTTGAATGTTTTTATTTGATAAATGAAATATTTTTGAGTGTAATAATAATATTATTTAATATCTTTATAAATTTATACCAATTCAATCATCTTTAGACAGAATAGAGAATAAACTCAGTTTTCAAGAATTCTGTGAATCTCCCAACAAGTTTGAGCTCAAAGAGATAGTTCTTGAAATCATTTGGATTGATATTATATTTCAAAGGTAGTGAATAAGGTTATAATTTAAATATAAATTTTATTTAATATTAAAAATAATAATAAAGATTCAATCTTACTCAAAACCTATAGTTCTATCCACGCAGGCCTCTATCGGGTTCTTCAGAAGGCTTTTCTCTAGGTGAGTTTTACCAGTATTTGAATATTTTATTAATGAAGGATTATGTTATATATTAATAAGTATATATTTATATGTAACATATATTTTCCATCAATTTCGAGTTATTTAAACTTTAAATTGATTTATAAAACTTCATTTTACCTCTCTTAGCCTACATAAAAGACCTAGTGAAGAGTTTTGGCCATTTCAAAGTTTAGGTATTTAGAGAGTGAGTTAGACTTAAAAAATTGGCATGGGATTTTTATTTTTGTTTTAAAGGTTATTAAAACATTTATTTAAATTCTTGTCATGTTTGGATGTCTTGTAAGCTAAAACTTGGTTTGGAGGCCTAGAGACCTAATAGAAGCCTAATTGGTAGAAGAAATAGGTTGAGTTAATACACTTGTATTGAGAGTTGGATCTTAAAATATGGAGGAGAGTTTTAAACCCTCAATGGGTATATAAAAATATCCTTTTGTTTTTTTAAACCCCGCATGCTTGCTAAAACATCAAGAAAAGTGACTTTAGAGGGCTACTAGAGAGAGGCCTAAAAGAGAGAAGAATCTTGAAAACAAAATACTTCCCTTTTGAGTTTAAAACCAAAATTTTGTATGTTGATTAAGGATGATAGAGGTTACTTGAATACCTAATTATTTTTCTATTAAACCTTTTTTAATTTTGTTAAATCATCTTAAATAATGCTTTGAGAGGGCTTGTAGAGATAAGCCTAAACAAGGCAAGTTTAATTCAAAAATTATTTTTTACTAATACCTCTGCATCAACTCCTTTATATCTTGATTTATCAACTCTAAATATAATAATTGGATTATCAATATACCATTTTACATTCATATTTATATGATTACTACCCTATTTTACATAATTTAAATTTTTATAGTTTTATCTTATTTAGATCACATTAATAATAAAATATGTAATATTTTTTTATTAACCCAATCATTTAATTCAATAATAAAGACCATAGGTCTCTTCTACCTTAGGGTTTCATCATTTCTTAGGGTTTTATATTTAGCTTGCATTATGTAAATTAACTTAAATTAGATTTGATTTTTGATTTTACCTTAATATACAATAATCTATGCATTTTTCTTTAGCTTTATTGATGTTTCCATGAGCATATTTTATGCCATCTAAGAAAATTATATACATTATACTTATCAAATGAAGTATTAGGTTAATTGGTATTAAGTAAATGATCATAAGAAAATTTCTTTGATACAACTAGTACAATCTAAGATGGATAAAAATGATGAAACCCAAATTCCTTATATCGATACAAATATTTATAAAGAAAACATAAAAGTAGAGGAATGTGTTATCAATTATGTTATACCTAACATTGAAAATGTATATGAAGATGATAATGAGTATCATGGTTAAAAACATCCATATGAGTTAAATGGGATAGATCCTACCAAAATATAAGCACTTTCAAAATTTTGAAATCAAATTAGTATGCAACGTAATGACTTAGATGAAATATTGAACATTATCCTAGAGATTAAGAATGTAAATAATTCTAAGGAAGCTACATTTTAGGAACAACATGATGAACTATTGAATGATAATAATCCATATTCTATAATCATATATTCTACAATAGGCTTTCATACCATTATTCATATTACTAATATTCTTATGTATATGTCATGCCAAAAAATTTGCATGGCTAAAAGCACACAAAAATAGTTTAAATTCTTATAGAATGTATAATATGCATTCTTTACAACTAAATTTTCCAATGGTTATCCATATTTAATCATGAGATGCACAATTCATCAAAATAAAATCACATTCCTAAATGGTACTGATGGTAATGAACAAGTGCACATACAGTTGATATATGACTATACGGACCCCACTTACTCTGATTGGCCTATAGCCTCTCAAACAAGCCTAAAACCCTATAGGAAAACCTATGGGTACCATAAACTTAAATCATAAAATGGATGAAAAAATAAAAATAGGTGGGTTCGATTAACCATTGGCTTGAATGATTTGTCTTAACTCTAAACATGGTTTGTGGGGGATCCTGAGTGATTATATCCAATAATAAGGCTTATTTCACCTTTAAAGTTGTAACTAAATTTAGTTCTCAAGTTTACTTACCTTTTTTAATGTTCTTAGAAATGGAGACTCATACTCTTAATATGACTTAAAAAAGGGGTCTAAAATGTCATTTCATATCTCCCTGAGGATAGAGCACTCCATCTCAATCATTGTATCTTTTCTATCTCGACCATCAAATTTGGTAAATGATGAGGAAACCTTAAAAATATTTAAGGATGGAATTAAAGGTTTCAAATCATCTTTATGTTTAAATTCCATATTTTTTAGAATAAGAAGAAGGTTTTGGAGTATGACTTATCCATAGTCATCCCTCTTCTCCTGTCTCAACATTGGATGAGTACCATTGATGGAGTCTCAAAGCTTTTAGCCTTTTTATATTTTATTTCATTTAGAAAATATAATTAAATACAAGCATGCTTGGGTTAGTTTTTTAGGTACTCATATTCTTAGAAATTCTCTAACTAGTTCTAGGCTCTCACAGTTTTTTAAAAGGCTTAGGGGAGATTCAATATCCACCATAGCCATTAATAAACACTAACAAGGTTAAAGAATAAAACCATTTTTATTTTTAGTTTTAATCTTTTTTTTTTAGTTCACGTAGTAGGGGGGAAATGTTTTAAGAGGGTTCCCTCTTGGTCCACCCATTCCAAGGCTTCCAAAAACCCACAAACATAAAAAAGGTCATAAATGGCATTTCTTAGACAAAAGAAACATAAATTATAAATTATAAATATTCATGCCATAAAAATTCATCCATGTGAAAGAGGGAAAAAAATGAAAGGTGTCCCTTTTAGGTAACCCCACCTCTGGGTCTCCAAGTTACCATAAACGGTTGCACATAAAAAGGTTTAGGTCTAGAGATAAACTTTGGTTTTAAAATGAATTCACATGAATATACTTAAGAAAAATTAAACTTTTTAAAATTAAATATTATTATATAAAAAATATTTTATTTTAACAACCTGGTAGTTTAAACTAAGTGACAGTCAACATTTTTTGACCACTCTAGTTTATAAAAGTACACAGTTGGGTTAATTGCATGGCTTAAGAGCCACATGGTCTCCCTAACTACCATAATACCTCGATGGTGCTCACTGCACTGCTATCACATTATGCCATATTAGAAACCAAAAACTTAGATTTTTAGCCCTCAGGGATTTAAACAACCCACTGCACAGTCACATGGGTAGCCACCAGCATAATTTTTGGTTCTCCCTACACAAAAGGTTCACATGCCCTTCCAAGGGGCTTGTTAAACAAATAACCATGTAACAAACTCCTAAGATTTAAAAATTCATATCAAACAAACTGTAAATATAAAATTCACAAAATAAATTGTTTCAAGTCAAAAAGAATTATGTATTTTATTATAAAATTATTTTTGGCTAGATTTAGCATAATTTTATGTGAACAAAAAAATATTGAAATTAGTTTATTTCCTTAAGGAATTTTAATATAATTAGTAGCTCAATAAAATCGTGCATCTAAAAATTCAATCGTAAAATGCATCAGAGCCTTGATTAATCCTATTTTTAATTAAAATTAAAATTGAAACAAATCAAAACTTTTAAAATTTATAAAAATTATTTAAATGAACCTAAATCTTCTTGAGCTTAATAAAATCCATTTGATGAGATTATAAAACAAGATTTTAACTTTATTTTTGATCAAAAGTGAAAAATAATGAATTATAATATTCATACCAAATTTAAAACTTGATTCAAAGCATTAAAATGATCTTTCATTGCATTTACCCTTTTTTAAATTTCAACTAACACTTTAATTAAAAATAATGCATGAAATATCATAATCATTACATCATGTTTTTTCTTCTTTTAATTTCACATTTATTATTATAAAATATTACATACAAATGACTTAAAACTAGGTAATAATCATTTGATTATTATGTACATTTGTAAAGCTACAATAACTAACAAGTATTCAAGAAAACTCCCAAGTGTGCCACAAGGCCAAGCCAAGGAAGGGATATCATCCCATCATTTTTCCATTAGCAAGTGGCTACTCTAAACATCCCTAAGCCTGACTTATACACCTATGGTTACACTAGTGCTTCCTACACTTGGTGTGGGGGAACATAAGTTAGTCCTCATAATTATACGATTATCCTTACACAACATACTTTTTTGCCTCCTAGTCTTATTACTCATGTGATACCAACTATTGATAATAAATCTCCTATTCCAACTAATCAAGAGATTACAAAAACTCTTCTTGTCTTTAAGTCAAGGTTTTCCAACTATATTAAGGTTCTTATAAAGTGGATCACTTGATTAATTCTCAAGCATTATTACATAGCCCTTTTGCCCTAGATATTTTCACTTATCATTTACCTACAAGATTCATTGCACCTAAGATTACACCATATGAGTGTAAATATGATCTAAAATAATATATTAGATCATTCCATGCAATATGTTTAGATTATTCTTCTAATGATAATTTACTATCAAAGATTTTTCCTATGAGCCTTAAGGACTATACCTTGTGATGGTTTTATGATGTTCCTTTCCAATTGATATATTATTTTAGTCATTTGTCTAACTAATTCCTATATCACTTTTATATCAATATTAGTGATAAGGTCTCCAATGCTTAAAATTTAAAACTCAAGAGAGGGCCTAACGAGCACATTAGTGATTACATGCTTCATTATAAGACTATACTCTAAAAATGATAAATCATATGTTTGATAGTGAATTACAAAAAATATTTAAGAAAAGATTACTTGTGCCTATCCATGAATTTATTATATTAAAACTCTTCCAATCTTTTAAAGACATTCCATATAATTAAATATTATAATGTTAAGCTAATTTACATGAATAAGATCAAGTATGCGATCAAACTTCCCACAATTTCTAATGCCAAGTTTCAAAGCAAACCAAATTTCAAATCCAAGGCTAATAATACTGAGATTGAGACTAAAATAATGATTAATGTGATTCCACAACCTACTAATAGGTTTATTATATCAGTACCTCGAAAAAGGAAATTTACAAGATTATCAAAACCTCCTCATAAGGTGTTACAAAATCTACTCTAGTGAAATCTCATATCTCTCCTTATGCCAATGAAGGTTGATATGATAAAGGCATAACCTAAGGGGCTTGATACCAATGCATATTGATATTTTCATATATATGTAGGACATGCTACTAATAGATGATATGGTTTGAGACATAAGATATAAGATTTAATTGAGAACAACACTATTGAGATTAATCATGTTAATACACCTATAAACAATTTCATTGCACAATGTAATGTGAATCTTTTGATATTTTTAGATCCATTTTCAAAACATGTGACATAATAAACCAAGACTAATAATGGGGTATATATGACTTATGATGCATATTGATATTTTCATATATATGTAAGACATTCTACTAATAGCTGATATGGTTTGAGACATAAGATATAAGATTTAATTGAGAACAACACTATTGAGATTAATCATGTTAATACACCTATGAATAATTTCATTGCACAATCTAATGTGAATCTTGAGGTATTTTTAAATCCATTTTCAAAACATGTGACATAATAAACCAAGACTAATAATGAGGTACATATGACTTATGATGCACATCTTCCTCTAAATTCTTCATTTTTAGAATTGAAGAGGTGTTGTAGGCTCAATATGCACCCTTGGAGAGAGTTCTTCATGCTCCCTCTAATTGATCTACATGATGGGAACAACCCCAGGCTATGGGTCACCTATAATGGGGTTAGACCTCTGGAGAAGGTTGGCTTCCTCTTGATACTCACCTAAACTAATGCATATTTCTGAGAAAAGGGTTATAAATGGTTTAAGGGCTCCTAAAAAGGATAAAAGGTGATGCACCAAAGTTAAGTGGACACTCATATAAGCTTGAACCCACATAGATAAGCATAAGACAACTATGGCTGACATAAGCTCACAATATCAATAATTCATAAATATTTCATAGAAGAGGTTACACATAGAACACTAATCTATACCAACAAGCTGGCTTGAAAACACCTTCAAAGAGGCAAGTAGAAGGATAGTAAACTAAGAATAATCTCCTTCATAAATTCACTATATACAAGCATACTAAGCACTAATTGAAGCCAAGAGGTACGTAAAGAGTTCATCCTATTACTTTAAAAGGTAGTTCTTATAATATTTTGATAGGGTTTAACCATATCAAATGAGCACACTTTTGTAAGAGTCTCAATGAGTATCCCTGTTTAATAAAAGAATGAAAAAATCTAAGAGCTGAGAACCCCCATAATGGGAATGAGACTAATATATATATGAGAAGGGAGAGAGAGGAAGAAAGTGGGAGCACACCATCAAAGAGGGAACACACCATCTTAGATCATTAATTAAGCTTGAGATACCACCTTTTTCTCTAATTAATGCTTCACCACCCTTTTTGATCAATCAGGACACTACTTGTGGCTTGCCAAGTGGGAAACTCCCCAAAGGTCTCGAGGACACATTGAATGCACTTAGCTATAAGTACCAACCACCAAATCCTTTTCTTTGATCCTTCATGCCATCTCTTACTAAAGATAACACTTTCATGTTCATAAATCTGATAGAATCATAACTTTGTGCCTTTTAGGTAGTTATTTATTGAAAATAAGAGCATGTTGAAGGATGAAGATACTCTTAATGATACCAGACATCTACCCTTGATCAAATCTAGACCTAGATATTTCCTATTGATAGAAAACCAATCTCCTTTATTGTTTTTCCTATAGTCATTTATGTCAATGCAAACCTATAGACTGTATAGTCTCTTTTGATATTTATTAGGTTTAAAAGACCTATTTTGCCTTTGAACATCCATAAAAACTGAGAGATCATTATATATAGGGATCCTTCTTTAAAGAATGGTGAACATAGTTGTAGAATGAATCCTATGTGTCATAAACCTTCAAACTAGAGGTCTAAATTTATCTTCAATGGTTCCACTTTATCATTGATCATCGTAACTATATCAATGTATCCCTTTAATATCATTTATCTAAGCTTTAATGGAAGAATGGTGACCCTTGTAACACCTAATTTCCTTGGTTTGACCCTAGTCACATGCTAGATCTCCCATCGTAGATCCCTTAGCATTTTGAATTTGAACCTCACTCATTGATTTTCTTTGTATGAGATACACATGGGCCATTGATTTTACTAAGAACCTAATTCACTTATGCCACTTGGTAACCTATTGCATGTCCTTGAAATACATTGACTCTATTGAATTAACTCGCACCATTGGATCATTATGTACAAATGAATGTGAGCCCTTGATCTAGATCCATTGACTTTATGACCTTAACTTGCATTATTGGATCATAATGTATGAAGAAATGTGATTACTTGATCCAATTAGGCCCACTTTATTTCAAATTGAGCTCATACCATTAGATCATTGGTAAAATTAAATGTTGATCATTGATTTTTCTTGGATTTGAAAATAAATAGCTATTTACCATGGTCTAAATTTGACATATGCTCGACCATCATTTGACATCCACGGGACCATCATTGACATATACATGACCATAAAATTTAATACCCTAATGGTTTTTTACATAGGTTAAAGTTGACATCTACATAAACATCTCCCATTTTTTAACCAACTTTGAAGGCTTAGATCTAGAAGTAAAAAGGCCATGGAAGAACCAAATTTGTAGGAGATGTCTTGATATTGAAAACATTATGCCCACTTGATCTGCTAGTTCTAGGAGCTTTTTAAGTGTGTTTAAAAAATGTTCAAGTGATCTAACATATGTGTTTTTGATGATTCCCACATTCCTATCACTGATCATTTGAATTTAAATAGCTATTTATCTAGGCTTAAATTTCACGTTCACACAAACATATTGCTTTATGTGGCCAACTTTGAATACTTAGATCTTGAGATAGAAAGCCCATGCAGGCATAAAACTTGTCTATCATGTTCTGTGCATGACTAAATTTGATCACACGTACTCCTTTGGTCACTTGAGGCTTTCTAAGCATATTTATTAATTACACAAGAAAGTTATCTAATCTAGTTCTTCATGACATCTTGATGATGATCTAACTTCGCAAAGCTTGTTCTTGGACTTTTGTAGCTTTGAATGATTTTTTGAGGCTTATGTAAAATTGTCCTTTATATTTAATTTCATTAATCACCATGAAGACCTAATCGAGAACCTTTTCTTTACTTTGTAAACTTGTCCCTTGGAAATTGACAAACTACACTTTAAGTGAACTTAAAGTGTTTCAAAATATTTGTAAGCTACATGATCTCTTTGGTCCACTCATTCCATCTAACACTTCATTAAACCTCCTACTCCACACCAAGACCCCTAAAATATTTACTATAATATCAAGCTCTATATGTAAACCAAAATTAGCTAACATTTCTAGCAACATCCTAGGGTTGCATGCCTGCTATGTAAGACTAGTGGCCTTAAACTCATCCATTAGGCATATGAACTCCCAATTCTTCTCTCAAATGATCATGAAGATAGTCCAAATTTATCCCTATCTATGACTTATCTTTAAAGCAACAAGAGCAAAAAAAAATAACAACAAAGTGCCCAAGACACTTATTAAAAAGGAAACACACAACAAAAAAAATATGCACAAGGCACTTAGAGGAAAGCATAAAAAACTACTCTAATATGTACAATATTTTATAATGGATGAAATTATTTTAATAACAAGGCTTAAAATGAATGACATTAAATGGGATGAGTAAAACCTCTCCATCTAGTTGAGCAAGCTAAAAGCATTATGTTCTTTGCATCCATAGATCAAATAAGGAACAATCCATAAGCTATAAAACTTGGTATGGTTGCCTGGATTCACCTTATTTGAGTTCCACTTGAGGACTAGGTCCCCTTCCTTGAATTTATTGTTTTATCTCTCTTGTCAAAGATTATTTTGACCTGAGCCTGATGTGAACCCAAAACCTTCATAACAAGGTCCCCAGTTTCTTATAGCTCCATAAGTTCTATCATCCTCACATTCATGGGCTCATCCTCCATCAACTCAAGATGATGGGATAACTCTAATGTAGGTATCTCCAAAGATATATGAAATTTTGATTCTCTTCCATATATAAGAACATATGAAAAATTACCAATGACGACTTTAAGATTCACTATATCAGCCCACAAGGTAGTCCTTAGCTTGGTGTGCCATGTTCTCTGATTCTCTTCCATGGTCCTCCTGATGATCCTTAGAAAATTCTTGTTTATGGACTCTACTATTCCATTTCCTTGAGGATAGTAATTGGAAGAGGTAATGAGGTAGATGCCCATTTTGAGATCCCACTCACTTGTCTTCATACCAAAGAATGTTAATGTATTATCTAAAATTATGGTGGCTAGGACACCAAACTTGGTCACAATGCTATTATAGAAGTCTAAAACTACACCCTCATTATCCTCCTTTACAAAAATGGCTTCCACCCACCTGCTGAAGTAGTCAATTGTAGTGAGCACCCATTTATGCACTACACTTGATGGTGGATTTATCATCCCTATGAAGTCTAAATCCAATTCCATGAAGGGTTATTCTACCTGAATTAGATTGAGTGGAAGGGATACTAATTTTTGCTTTCCTATAAATATAACACACTTCTAGCATTTTCTCACCCATGCATCAGCATCCTTGAAAATATTGGGCCAGTAATAACTATACTTTTTTTACTATTATTCTAGGTGCAAATGGCCTCCTACAGGTCCATCATGGAATTGCTCCAAGAGCTTGGTCACTTGATTATCATCTATGCACCTAAAGAGTACCCTTTTGAGGTCCCTTCTACAAATAAATCCATAAACCAATTCATAAGGTATGGATTGAAGTTTGAAATACCTTCTTTTGGCTATGTCTAAACCTTGGTGGCATTCTCCTATTGTCAAGAAGTGAGTCATGTCTTAAAGCCATTTATTTTGAAGTGGAGGTGCACCTGCCTGTGACTTGTCTTGGTTCACCACAATAGCTTCCTTTTCATCTTTGAGATCATTCACCATGTGCTCATATAATCCATTACCTCTAACCAACTTGGTGACCTTAATATCTACATCATATTCCATGACCTTGGTGATCCATTCTACTCTCTTATCATTCAAATCCTTGTTAAAAAGGATGTCCCTAACTCCAAGATGAGACACCATAAGATAAATCCTAATGTTGGAGAGCATGGGTCTAAACTTCTTGAGACTCTTCAAGGCTTTATGAGCTATTTTTCAATGAAAGTGTACCTCACCTCATATCCCTCCATCCCTTGACTAAAAAAGGCAACTGGCTTCTCCATTCCCTCACCATTCTTCTACATCAACATACCTAATATGTTATCAACATTGGTAAAGGTGTACAATATGAAGTCCTTGGAGAAGTTAAGATTCAAGAGTAAGGGTAATTTGGCAATGGCCTACTTGATGGCCTCAAAGGCTGCCCTACCTTCATTTAAACAATCAAACACTTGGCTCTTCTTCAACATGGTTGTGATGGATTTGACTAGGTTTTTAAAACTAGGTATGAACCTTATTACAAAGTTAATCTTCAAAAGGAAGCTCTAGATCCCCATATTATGCTTTGGTAAGGATAAAGCTAAGATAACACTTACTCTATCAGGGTCAATGGGTATTCCTTTTTTTTAAACAATGTGACCCAAAAACTTACCTTCATGCATAAATAACACACATTTATTTGGATTTAAAGAGATCCCATAATCTTTGCATATCTAAAATATCAACCTCATATGGTCCATGTGCTCACTGGATTTCTTAGAGAAGACTATGATGTCACCCAAGTAGACTAGTAGCATTTGATTTAGTAGTCCTTAGAAGGCCATGTCCATTACTCTTTGAAACGTTGCCCTATTATTGGACAATCCAAAAGGCATATTATAGTAAGAAAATGTGCCCTACTTGGTGGTGAAGGTAGTCTTGTACTATCTTCCTCTCTCACTAACACTTGGTTATAACTTTAATAGCCATCTAAGAGAGAGAAGCACTCTAAACTAAAAACTATCTAAAGGAGTTGATCCATGGATGAAAGGGGTAGTGATCCTTAAAATATGCTCTATTTAGATCCCTGAAGTCTACACATAGTATGATCTCCCCATTCTTCTTCCTGATAGGTACTATATTAGCTAACCATGAGGAGTGCTTAATTGGAAAGATGATCTTAAATTCAATTAATTTGGTCAATTCCTTCCTTATGAGCTTTTCAATCTTGAGGTTTATGGGCCTCTAGTTATTCCTAATAGACTTTACATTTTCCTCTAGTTCTATAGTCTATTAGGCTAATTTAGGATCAAATCCCCTTAGGTCATTATATTTCCAAGCAAAGATGTATGCATATTCCTTACAAAGCTCTATGAAATCATGCCTTTTAGCTTTAGTGCTTAACTTTCCAAGCTTGACGATCTTGTCTTCAAAGATAAGAACTCTCTCATAGTTCTCTTCATTAGTTGACATCATTGCTTTATGCTTCCTCATATAGACCCCTTCATGAAAGAGAAATTCTAGGGTGACTAACCATTTAGGAATCTTATTGGACCTTAATTGAACAATCTAGTCCCCATACTGATGCTACAAATTTACTTGGTTGATGGAGAACTCTGCTTCTTGCTATAATAAAATGGTAATTTGTTGATCATTTTCAAAGACATGTTAATGATCCTCATTATCTATCACTAATGGTCTTATTACCACTTTGACATGTGGTTTCACCTTAGTCCTTTTCAATTCATTGGGGATATCAAAATGAGCCCCCACAGTTGCTATTCTATCTGCATATTCATTCTAGATCCTTGGAATTGATTGGACGTTAAAGGCCTCAAAGTCCTTAATTAGGTCCCACACTCTATGTTGGTAGAACATCATTAAGGGGTCCTTAGTGACAATCTAGACTCTAACTTGGTGCACAATCAATTCACTATCCCCATGGACTTACAATTGTTTAATCCCTCTCTTACTGGCCCATTGAAGGCCATGAATAAGGCCCTCATATTTTGTTGCATTGCAAGAGCATCTAAATTAGAACATATATAAAGATAAATATCTATTATTTGAAGGGGAGACTAGCATAACACTTGAACCCACTCCATGGTTTCTCCCTAAGCCATTAAAGAACAATTTATATATAATACCACTGGGATCTTCTTGAGGCCTCTTGAGGGATGGCATGGACTAGATTTATTCATGTAAATAGTAGACACCCAAGTCCCTTTCTTGAACATCTTCTAAGGGGTTAAACAACTAGATATCAATCCATACTACATCTAATAACATGTCTGGTATCTCTTCATATGAGTGTTCAACTCCTACCCTATTATAAATTCATCCTCATCAATAATGGTGAAATTGATATTGATGTTATCTAGTCCATATGGATCTATGTAAAATTGTACAATAGGCTCAGCTTTGATTGACACTTTTTCTCCATACATTGTTTTGAATGCCATATATGACCAATATACTATAAAATGTCCTCTAATCTTTGTTATGAACTCTCCTGATAAGCATAGTGGAAAAAGAGGAGAAAAAACCAAGATCAACACATCTTAAACCATAGAGACACTAAGATAAGCATGCAAGGTCAAGTTGAGGTCTCTAATTATGCCAGATGGATTGGTAGAGGAACTATCAAGTTGCATCACTCCTTTGGATTGGGGCTCATATTTTAGACCAAGCTGATCAACTATGGACTTTAGCATTACCAAGGTACTAACCCCATTGCCCACTAAGCAATTATACACTAGAGAGTTACCAATGATCACTAAAATATATAAGGGAGGAGGCTTGACCACTTTACCTAAATTCTTTTCATTTGGTACCTTGGTAGCATTGGTAAGGACCACATTTTCCTTGCTTGGTGGCTTGTCTACAACATTGATTTTTGATAGTCCTTAGTAAAGGATGTCTACTTGACCAAGCATGGAGAGTATATCCCACATTGACACACTCACATTTGACATTTTCATTTGTTTCATAATGTTGATAGGTGAACCACCAAAATTTGGTTATGCTTTAGGAACCATAACTATACCTTGAGCTTGTGAGTTTTGAGGGACCAAGACATTTCCCTAATTTTGACTCTTTATGGCTATTACGACCTTTAGAAAAGCATCAAGTCCAACTAACGATATTGAAGGAGTAATGGTAAGAGGTTCCTAGTTACCATCCATATTACTTCTATTGAATATAGTATTTGATGCCACTAGAATATAAGACTAGTTAGAACTAGCCTAATGGTTGAGTACATAACACTCTTTTTGTTCATAGTTGACCATTATGGCACCCAACTATCTTGGTCCCTAATTAGGGTTTTAACTTTTTTGAGGCTCTTCTAACTTGGTCATCATAGGTACCTTTATGTTTTGGGCCATAAGAGCTTGGTTGTACCCAAAATTAGTAGCTTTCTACCATTGGTCATTAAAATCTTGAGTAAATTTAGTGGTTGGGACAATAAATTTCTCAAAATATTGATATCAAGGCATGATATGCGTATGTTCTTGAGCCACATTTTTTTCAACTAGGACCAATGTGTTGAAAGTGTTTGCAACATTAGGATTGTAGTTATTTTGCCTATTGCATCCATGTTACCCTTGTCCTTGGTTTTGACCTTGGCCTTGGCCTTGGTAATTCCCTTTGTAAGGTTGTTTATTTGCTTGAAAATCTTGTTGTTGAGGTTGATATGAACATTGATAAGGCCTTTTAAAATATTGTAACCTTTTGACATTCACTAGCTCATTTCCCAAGGACTAAAACATGATCTTGAGTTCTTGAAAGTTATTTTTCTCTTGAGAATCATTGGATCCACTAGTGGAAGCTTTCTCTTATTTTGGTGCAGGTATTCTAGTAATTTTTGGTGTAAGATAAATGACATCAAGTGGAGGTATAACAATAAGAAGTGGAATAATTTTAAGAAATAAAGACATTGGTGGTATAGGTGTATGCTTTCAAATATTATAGAAAGGCAAAGTTAGGGGTTGGTCTAACTGAGATTGGGATTTTATCCTAAGTTTTTTGGAATCTTGTGTTGAAGTCTTGCATGACTTCATGAGGATCTCTCTTAATGGTAGTTAGTTATTCTACAAGTGACAAATGGTCATTTTTATCATCAAACCTTTTGCACAAGGCATCAACTAATTGGTCCCATGTTTGAGTGGAATTAGCAGCAAGGCCTCTATACCAATATATGGATTTTCCTTTGAAATAGGTAGATAATAACCTAATAGATATATTCTCCTCAATGACATTATAGATATTTTAAAAATTGGCTATGTCCATGAGGTGCTTATAAAGTGTTGTAGCTTGGTCTCCAATATAATAAGGAACGCTTTTAAAGGCTGTAACTGGGATAAGATCATATTGAGCAAGGTCTAGAGGGATTTGGACATTAAAATCCATAAAAATAAAAGGTATATGGGATGACATGAAAAATAAATGATTTAACAAAGGTCCTATTGTAGGGGTAGTCCTTGAAAATGACTTAAGAGCAAAGGTTCCTTGATATAGATGTGTATTGGCAAACCTTAATCTTTGTTTTTAATTTAAAGGTAGTTCAAAAAATTCAAAGGTAACACGTATTGAATCTAACCTTGTTGTTACCTTTGGCATGTGATGAAGTCACTACTCTATTACCAGAATGTTGAATCTTCCTTTTGGAGTATCCAAATGTTGTTATTTGGGAGTTTAACTGCTATAAATTTGATCAAATGAGCATCAAATTTGATCAATACTACTTAAACTATCATCTCACCAAACATGCCAAAAATTGTTTTAGTTTCAATCTACACCCTTGGAGAGAGTTATTTAGGCTCCCTCTAATTGAGCTAGACAATGGGAATAACCTCAGGTTGTGGTTCACGTATAATGGGGTTAGATTTCCAAAGAAGGCTAACTTCCTCTTGATGCTCACCTAAACTAATGAAAATTTCTAATAAAAGGGTTAAAAAGTGTTTAAGGTATCCTAATGAGTCTACAAGGTGATGCACCAAATTTAAATAGACACTCATATAAGTTTGAACCCACACTAGATCATCATAAGACAATTATGGCTCACACAACCTCACAATATCACTAATTGTATAAATATTTCATAGAAGAGGTTCCAAGTAGAACACTAATCTAGACATGAAAATTAGCTTGAAAACACCTTCAAAGAGACAAGAAGAAGGATAATAAAATAGGAATAATCTCCTTTATAAATTCACCATACACAAGTGTACTAAGCACTGATTTAAGATAATAGGTAGGCAAAGAGTTCATTCTATTGCTTCAAAAGGTAGTTCTTACAATATTTTTATTGTATTTAACCATATCAAATGGGCACACTTTTTGAAGAGTATCAATGAGTATACTTGCCTCAAAAAAGAATGAAAAATTCCAAGAGCTGAAAACCCCCATAATGGGAATGAGACTAGGATATATAAGATAAGGGAGAGAGAGGAAGAAAGTGGGAACACACCATCAAAGAGGGAACACATCATTTTAGATCATTAATTGAGCTTAAGCATCTACCTTTTTCTCTAATTAATGATTTTCCACCCTTTTTGATCAATCAAGACACTGCTTATGCCTTACCAAATAGGAAAGTACCCAAAGGTTCTGAGGATGCATTGAATGCACTTAGCTATAAGTCCTAACCACTAGATCCTTCTTTTTAATCCTTCATGCCATCTCTTACCAAAGAAAAAAATATCATGTTCATATATCTAATAGAATCATGGCTTTGTGGTTTTTAGGTGGATGTTTGTCAAAAATAAGACCATGTTTAAAGACGAGGACCCTCTTCATGATCCTAGACAAATACCCTTTATCACATCTAGACCTAGATTTTTTTTATAGATGGAAAACAAATATCCTTTATTGGTTTCCTATAGTCATTTATGTCAATACAAAACTATAGACTATGTATCCTCTTTTGATCTTTATCAGGTCTAAAAGACCTATTTTTCTTTTGAGCATCCATAAAAATTGAGAGCTTATTATATATAGGGATCCTTATTTAAATAATGGCAAACATAGTTGCAAAATGACCCTTGTGTGCCACAAACCTTCAAACTAGAGGTCTATATTTAGCTTCAATGGTACCCCTTTATCATTGATCATCTTGACTATATCAATGTATCCCTTTAATGGAATTTATCTGAGCTCTAATGGTGGAATGATGACCCCTAAAAGACCTATTTTTCCTAGTTTAACCTTGTTCACATGCTTGACCTCTTGTCAAAGGTCCCTTAATCTTTTGACTTTTAACCTCACAAATTAATTTGATTTATATGAGATACACGTAGACCATTGATTTTCCAAGAATCATAACATGCTTATGCCACTTGGAAACCTCTTGCCTATCCTTGAGATACATTGACCCTATTGACTTCAATCACACCATTAGATCATTATGTACAAATGAAAGCAAGCCCTTGATCTAGATCCATTAAGTTTTTAAGTTTAACTCGCACTGTTAGATCATAATGTATGAAGCAACATGAGTGTTTGATCTCATTGGGTCTACTTCCTGCCAGTTGAGCTTGCACCATTGGATCATTGTTATGATTGAATGTTGATCATTGATTTTTCTTGGATTTGAAAACAAGTGACTAGCTATTGTGGTCTAAATTTAAGACCCTAATGGTTTTTTCCATTGCTTAAGGTTGATGTCTACATGAACATCTCCCATTTTTTGACCAACTTTTAAGGCTTGGCTCTAGAAGAAAAAAGGTCATAGAGGCACCAAATTTGTAGGAGATGTTCTTGATATTGAAAATATTATGCCCACTTGATCCACTCATTTTGAGAGCTTTATAAGTGTGTTTACAAAATGTTCAAGTGAGATAACCTATGTCATTTGCATGACACCTCCATGCCTATCACTGATCATTTTAATCTAAATGGCTATTTGTTGAGGCTTGATTTTGATGATCACACAAATGTCCTACTTTTCTTGGCCAACTTTGAACACTTAGATCTTGAGATAAAAAGCTCATGCAGGCATGAAACTTGTAGATCATGTTTCAAGCATGAATAAATTTGATCATGCGTACTCCTTTGGTCATGAGAGGATTTCTAAGAATATTTATAATTTTTACAAGCAAACTATCGAGTCTAGTTCTTCATGATGTCCTAATGATGGTCTAGCCTCATAAAGCTTGTTTGTGGACTTTCATAGCTTGAAATGATTTATGAGGCCCATGTAAACTTGTCCTTGATCTTGAATTGCATTGATCACCATGAAGACCTACTCGAGAAACTTTTCTTTGCTATGAAAAATTGTCCCTTGGAAATTGACAAACTACACTTTAAGTAAAATTAAAGTACTTCAAAAGATTTACAAGCTGCATGATCTCTTTGGTCCACTCATTCCATATAACAATTCATTCAAACTCTTGCTATACATCAAGACCCCTAGAATCTTTACTATAATGTCAAGCTATGTATAGGCCAAAATTGGCCAATAGGAGGTTCATCTTATAGATGGTATTATTGGTATGATGCCTTCATTCCTACCACTGATCATTTGAATCTAAATGGCTATTTTACAAGGCTCAAATTTGATGCTCACATGAATGTCTTACTTTTCTTGGCCAACTTTGAACACTTAGATCTTGAGATAGAAAGCTCATGCAGGCATGAAACTTGTAGGTCATGTTCCAAGCATGAATAAATTTGATCATGCATACTCCTTTAGTCATGAGAGGATTTCTAATAATATTTATAATTTGTACAATAAAGTTATCCAATCTAGTTCTTCATGATGTCTTGATGATAGTCTAGCTTCACAAAGCTTGTTTGTGGACTTTTACAGCTCCAAATGATTTTTTGAGTCCTATGTAAAATTATCCTTAATATTGAATTGCATTGATCACCATGAAAACCTACTTGAGAACCTTTTCTTTGTTATGCAAACTGGTCCCTTAAAAATTGACAAACTACACTTTAAGTAAAATTAAAGTATTTCAAAAGATTTGCAAGCTACATGATCTCTTTGGTCCACTCATTCTATTCACCAATTCATTCAAACTCCTACTCCACACCAAGACCCCTAAAATCTTTATTATAATGTCATGTTATGTATAGAACAAAATTGGCCAAGAGGAAGTTCATCCTATAGATGGTCTTATTGGTATGCTTTACGATACATAAATACAATGACCTACAATCACATTTGATGACCATGATATTACTTATGATGAGTATGTTATTTTTTTATACATATTTTCATTTGAGGGCCATCATTGACATCTACATAACTATAAAATTGAAGAACCTAATGGTTTTTTCCATTACTTAAAGTTGATGTCTACATGAACGTCTCCCATTTTTTGACCAACTTTGAAGGCTTGGTTCTAGAAGAGAAAAGCTCACAGAGGCACCAAATTTTTAAGAGATGTTCTTGATATTGAAAAGATTATGCCCACTTAATCCACTAGTTTTGATATCTTTATAAGTGTGTTTACAATATGTTAAAGTGAGATGACCTGTGTGTTTTGCATGACACCTCTGTGCCTATCATTGATCATTTGAATTTAAACAAATATTTTTTTAGGCTTGAATTTGATGCTCACATGAATGTATTACTTTGCTTGGCTAACTTTGAACACTTAGATCTTGAGATAGAGAGCTCATGCAAGAATGAAACTTGTAGATCATGTTCCAAGCATGAATAAATTTGATCATGCATACTCCTTTAGTCATGAGAGGCTTTCTAAGAATATTTATAATTTGTAAAAGAAAGCTATCCAATCTAGTTCTTCATGATGTCATAATGATGGTCTAGCTTCAAAAATCTTGTTCATAGAATTTTTTAGCTCCAAATGATTTTTTGAGGCCCATGTAAACTTGTTCTTGATCTTGAATTGAATTGATCACCATGAATACCTACTAAAGAACCTTTTATTTGCAATGAAAACTTGTCCCTTGGAAATTGACAAACTACACTTTAAGTAAACATAAAGTATTTCAAAAGCTTTACAAGTTGCATGATCTCTTTGGTCCACTCATTCCATATAAAAATTCATTCAAACTCTTTCTCCACACTAAGACCGCTAGAGTCTTTCCTATAATTCCAAGCTATGTATAGGCCAAAATTAGCCAATAGGAGGTTCATCCTATAGATGGTCTTATTGGTATGTTTTATGATACATAAATACAATGACCTAAAATCACATTTGATGACCATGACATTGCTTATGATGATTATATTAATTTTATATATGTATTTTCATTCACTCATGTTCTATACATAGTGTTATGGTGGATAATGGGTCAAGTGAAAACATATGTGCTATGACATTACTCACTAGTCATTGATACACACATGGAGACTTAATTGGTATAACTAATTTATAGTAAAAGTATTCAATGGAAAATGTCAAAACCCTTTTAGGGGCATTGTGTTACCCCTTATTATAAGGCCTACAACCATTATTATTTTATTTTCTAAATACTCGAGCATTCAACATGGTATAGGATGTCTATGGATACATAAGATAGGCACAATCCCATCTTCGGTACACCAATGATTAAAATATATCTATAACAATTGAGTGGTTATATTTTTGGGTATTCTATATGAGTAACCTATTTAGTGGGTATTAGAATCACAAGAGAATAAATACCCAGGTAATATGGTTTAGATTTGTAAGGAAATAAAACATATTACCTTCAAATATTAAAATGATTGTTCATTAATTTTTTCCAGTAAATTTTATTTCTTTCTTTCTTTTTCCTTTTGGAGATGCATTTAACACTTTAATGTGTTGAATTCATGGATTATATTTTTCATTTATATTAGCCATTCTTGGCATCTATCAAACATTAATATTATAATTCATTTAAAATTAAATAGATAAACATTGTACATGATGTTATAAACATTTTATGTGTTTTAGAATTTCATTAAAAAAATAGAGAACATGAAAATGTTTTTGGATTTATTCAATGAGCAAGGGCCACATAATGGACAGTCCCTTCCTTTGTATTGATAATTTTTGTACTTGAGTTTATGTGTAATTTTGCATTGTACACTTGCTTTAGTAATTTAAACTTGAAAATACAAATTAAATATTATGTTACTATTATTTCCACTTGAATTTTCTTAGTACTTATGTTGTCTTTGTTTGCCAGCATCATTAGTTTAGAGTTCCCTCTCAAGGTGATTTCATAATTCACATGGTTGAGAATTATGCATGGACAACCATGTTGTATAAGATATATATATATATATATATATATATATATATATATATAACCTAGGTATTAATAATAATTATCAATTACCTTGTACCAATTAAACACATGAGAGGACTAAAAGTAAAAGCAAAAAATTAATAAAATTTAAGTTTAAATTTAAAAAATTAATAACCAAACATTTTTACAATTTCTTAAAGCAAGAAATTAAGTTTATTACAAAAGATTTAATTTGTTTTTTTTTTTAAAGGACGCAGATGCAGAGATCATGTCAGTTGGATATTTCTAGAAAAAGGTGAGTCCCTCACTTCACAATGTCTATGATCATAAATATTACTTGTTGATGCCTTCAATAAATCCCATGTAATACAAAATCAAGCCTTCAACTTTAACTATAATACCACTATTAAATGCAGTTTTCCATGTGACCCATGTAATAAAGTTTTTCTTTGTCATAAAATAAGTCTACATGGTTAAAGATATATGTCCCAATGAAGTGAAAAAAAGTTTTTTTAATATTTAAAAAATAGTCAAAAGACATCAAATAACACATGGATAATTTAGATTTATATATAAAAATCAAGGTAAAGTGGCTCAACCACATGTGTGGGCTCTTCAAATATTTAGCATCATGATTTAAGGATTCTAATGTATAAGAAAATGTTGTTATTTATAATTTATTTAAAATTAAATTGGATTGTATTGACCCTCAAATGTAATCAATGCATGAAATAAATTTATTTTAAGAATTTTATATCTTCATTATTTTAATTTGGCTATGCATGCCCCCTAATTTACACTTTTGGAAATAGTTTTATTTAACAAAATTTTAAACTTATAAAGACCAGTAAAATTAAAAATATTTACTTTGTATCCATTGGTTGTTGTGTTATTAAAGGTGTCACCTAAGTGACCAATTAATTTAGTGCTTAGATATATGTGTGTAATAAATGCAAAGTGTATGTGCATAGACGTATATGTGTATTAAATATAGAGTAAATGTATGTGTTTCCCATGCATTTTTAATTATATGTGTTGGTCATTTGTATTATTAGCGAGACACAATCCAAAATAGTGATCTATTGGTAGGCACCTCGATGGATGCATAAAGTTGGGGGACAAAAAAGTGGACAAAATGAAAAACACAAAACTTTTGTGTTAAAGGGAATATGCACTTTTCAAAAGGGCATACACCCTTATTTTTAAAAATACCATAGAAAAATTAATTCGGGTCGGTCTCAAGCCTAAAGGGTGTACACCCTTTTGAGAAAATCACATACAAAATGCCATGTTTTTGAGGGAAGAGAAAAATTTAGGAATTTTAGAGGTAAAGCATGTATTCCCTTTGAATTTAATGTTCATTACATTTTATATTCTTATAATTTAAATTTATTTTAATATATATAACAAATTAGAGGCACTCTACTTATTATGAAATCAATTCTAGAGTTGTAAGAATTACCATTTAAAAGTTATTTTTTCAAAATACATTCTAGTCAATACTTAGTTTTCATAATTTTAGGATTCAAAAATTACCAAAATATTTGAGTTATTAAGCTCTAATCTCAAGTATGGATGTATTTGTTCAATAAACATAAGGATCCATATATATAGATAGGGTCTCAGGTATTAATTGATCAAGATATAGATAGATAATTTGATAATAAGGATGTATCATATATGTAATATGATGGGATAGAGTTTTCTCTACCTACTTCATCTATGCCAAGGAATAAAGCAAAGGAAGCTTGCATTCTTGATATTTAGCTTTGCTTCACCAAATAACATATAAAGGGAAGCTTGCCTTCCCAATAGATAGAACGGTGTTAAGGCATTGATATCAAGGTAAGATTACCTTCATTATATTATATTTTATATATATATATATATATATATATATATATATATATATATATATATATATATATATATATATATATATATAATTCCCTTTTAGATTAAGGCATAACTATCAAGGAAAGTTTGATTTCTGATAGATAGCTTCATTCTTTCCCTACCTACTTAGTTATGCCCTATCAGTTAAATTAAGGGAAACTTGATTCTTGATATAAATCCTCATTCATGTCCTACCTACTTTCCTTTTCTATAATATATTTTTAACTATCAATGGAAACTTGCTTCTAATCTATAGCTTTTATATATTCTTGCACTACCCACATAGCTATGTCATACCTGTTTAGCGTATGTTATTAGTAAAGGAATCCTACTTCTTAACAAATTTAATGAGAAACCAAGTTTTGAATCATGTTAAATATGTAATCTAGATCTATACCATTGATTATTACTTACCTACTTTACCTAATTGAGTATTCCATACATACTTTACTTACTTGAGTATGCCCTACCCAATTGAATACCCAAGAAATATCTTGATCTTGAGTATGCCCTACCTAAATACCCAAGTCATATATTGATCTTGATTATGCCCTACTTGCCTTCTTATGATTTAGTATGCCCTACCTACTTTAAACCTACTTGAGTATGCCCTACCTACCTAATCTTCTTGTCCTACCTACTTGGGTTACCTACTTTACTATGCCTTACCTACTTGAGTATACCTTATCTTATTGAATACCCAAGACATATATTGATCTTGAATACCCATATCTAATCATTATTGTATCTATCTTACCCAAGCCATATCTTGAATATATGATACTTGGTTGAATACTCGATCCATATCTTGAAAGGAGAGGGGGCATTATCATGTTTTAAATCAATAGAGGGACCATTATCATATTAAAATATGTTGTAAAATTAGTAGAGGGGAATTATCACCTATGTAGATTAAGGAGAGGTGAAATTAACTAAGTCATATATTGAAAGAATATGGGACATTCTAATTTATAGAAAGAAAGGAATGACTAGGAAAAAAGGCATGAATGCAAACTTGGGTCAAATTCTTAAATAATTTATGAGATTTTCAATCAATGGGTTTATTGATATGCATAAATGACTGGATTTTTTAACCTTTTAGTACTTAGTGGATGTAAATCTTATGTTGTTAAATGGTTGAGTATAGTAAATCAGGGTAAAAATATGCAAAAATACATCCACTAATTTTTTTACAAAATTGACTACATTTAACCTTTCTAAAAATAAATAATATAAGAACCTAGCTAGAAAATAACTAATATGGATGATTTGGAGGCTAAAAACTAAGGTAGAGGCTAGTCTGAGTGTTACAAATAAGATCTAGGTGTTAAAACCCCTCTTAAATAGTAGTGCCTTATTTAGACAGTAGCACTTGTGGTGCTAGTGTCCCTATTTTGGTGGTAGTGTCCTTTGTGCAAGACTATTTCAAGCTTCTAGGTACACTTATGTCTAGATATGTCAAGCCTGTTCTTGTATACATGAGTTTTAAAACCCTATAGATGACATGTTTTGACTGATTTAATGAGTAAACTAAAATCCTTCATGTAGCTAGGTCATCTGGTCAATACAAGTAGAAAAATGTTTTTGTTAGTGGGGTAGGTTAGCCATCCTCAACACCTTGTTATGATAAGAATTGCCTACATATCAATAATATGAAGAGGGATCAAGCCTGATGTAGTTCTCCCCACCTAAGTCCTAGTGCAAGTGTAAGTGAAGCTAGTATGATTGTTTACTTGAGTTCTTTGAATGTGTTTGAGACTATAAATCTGAGTAATTTAAGCTTAAAAATGTTATAGATGGTAGTATGCAGAAGTAGGTTAGAATAGGGATTGATAACCTTAATTGTATAGAACTTGTTTTATGTTTTTATATGTAATTTTCATCTGATTTTCATTTAGTGGATAAAGGGATAAAATTCATGTATTTATATTGTTTTAGTGCTTATGTAGGTGATAAAAGAGGTCTAAGACAACCCTAGTAGTTCTAATATTTGAAAAGATATCCATTTATGGAAAAATGAGGGAAAGGATAGCATTACTAATATTGGGACACTAGCACTATGTGGTGCTACTATTCCTATTATGGTACTAGTGTCTAGGTGGCATAACCTAAGTCATGAAGGGCAAGGATGTAAGAATGAGGGTTTGGTACTACTTTAGGGATGAGTAAGGATGCATGTGACCTACATGAAGGCTAGATAAGTGTTAAAATAGGCTCTCAGATAGGTTTATAGATAAGCTAAGGATAGGTAGTTCAAGTAGCACTCTTATCACTCAAGTGCCATTTTCATGTGATTACATTCCCCCCTAATTTTATTATATAAATTTATCAAAGTGAAATTACTAGGATAAAGTAAAAAAAGTTTACTTGGACTTATCTAAGAGGTGAAGCTTGTGAGTCTAGATCTGAGTATGTGAAACATGCTCCATTATGTGTTCGACAAGTGAAACATGCATAAATTAGTCCTTACTTAAGAAGTATTAAAAGTAAATAAAACATTGAGTAAATAAGTAAAATTGAGTAAAGAGTGAGGAAAGGAATGAATACACCTCACTAGGTATGTGAACCAATGCATAAACCTAGTGAAAACATATGTGTGTGCATGTATATAGTGATCAGTCAATGAATAACTTAGATTTAATTGATGACTTAATCAATCTTCATGTGTGGGTGGCTCAAGAACTCAATCTAGTTTTGACTCCATCATTGCCCACCCCTACTTAGTGGATCATGACCTTTGAATAATTTGTATTGACTGATGGTGTGTCCAACCCTCTCATGTAGGTGGCTCAATAACTCAATTATAATATGACTCCATCATTTCCTACTCATGTGTAGTAGATGCATTTGAAATTGAAACTATGAGATGAAATTGGAAATGTCTAACTAGACATGTTGACTCTACATCCACTCACGTATATTAGATAGCTTCAAGCCATTTGGGAATGCCAACCACTGCAGGTGGAGTAAGGCATGAAACTAGTGTTCAAAATGGAATATGATGTCTAATGTATATAACATAGAGAATGACATGGATTTTTTCATTCCCTCTGATCAATTGGTGTGTAAGTGAGCATATATAAATAATGTGTCATGCACATGCCCCCAAATCTAATATATGAGCATATGGATTCAAGACTGAGTTATAATAATCTATATCTAAGTATCTAAATTGACAATGGGGATGGTCATGCCACACATTATGCACCTAATCTGATCAATTGGTATGAATCTCAGCTAAACTAATATGAATCTAATCTAAATTGAGAAAAAACTAGTAAATCTATAATCAGACTTGTGCAAACATGTATTGTACCTACTTTAATTTTATGGACAATCTAGATTTTTATAAAACTAAAGCTATTGGACAATAGTGCCATATTTTGGATAGTATATTCCATGTGGTACTAATATCCCAAATTGGGTGCTAATGTTTGACTATTCTAATTTTTGTGCAACTGTACTAATCTTTGTGTCACTATTTCCACTATGTTTACGTAAGTTTGAATTATTAAATCTTAAATTGTGTGCTAAAATTGTATTTTGAGTGCATTATGAGATCCTAATCTCTATGACAAATCCATGTGAATTCCCTCTATTTTAAGGGGAGTCATTGGTCCCATGCAAGGATTATCCTTAAAATAAAAATCTCTACAAAATGTGTGTTACCCAGAGCATATATAATATCTACGTAACAATCTAATATAATGTGCCTACATAACATTGGAATGTAATATAATCTAAGCATAAGTTTATAATGTGTGATGTATTTTATGTCTATCATTTATAAGGATGTCAATATAGATATAACAATGTATGTAATAATAAATATAAGTAATAAATGAGTATCTACCTAGGGGGATGGGGCATGATGTCCATCACAACACCCAAGTAGCAAGGGGAGATGCATAAGGTCCCTCATGGAATATAAAACTAGAGTGTGAAACAAGCAAGAGACAAGAGTTATGGCCATGATGCATACAAGAAAAGATACATACAACACACATGAGGCACCCAAAGTAGTCCAAGGGGCCACAATACAATGGACATGGGCACATGTCACTAAATATGAGAAATTGAGACATATAAGGACATGTTCAAATTTACACATACACAAATAGCAATAAAGTTGGCTAAGAGACATATAGAAGGACATGTTTAAATGTCTACATACACAATCAAGAAGGCATGCACAAGGACATGGTCACATGTCTAAAGCATAGATACTATGAAAAGAAGTGGCATAGAGCCAAAGAGCAATGGAATATTTAAATTACATTGAATATAAGAATCATAGAGACATAATCGATTTAAACTAGGAAAGATGGAAATGAAAGTATGCATGAACATGTAATACAAATCTATGTAAGAGTTACTATATATATAATGAGTCTAAAATAGTAATATTCGACAAAAAATCTGAGTAAAAGTAACATGATCAATATCAAGATATAACAATACTAAATTTGTGATGTATGATTTAGAAAGATGTAACATGGTAATCAAAACTATTTATATGGTACCCCAAATGGGTGAATGTGTCAAATGAAGAACCCATGGATCTGTGTAGATTTCCCTAGTGGATAGATAATAGAAAATTTGGGTTAATGTAGTGGACCTAAGTCCTATAGTAATTTACAATCACTTGACAAGAACAAGTGAAGCATGTATATATGATAAAACTAACTATTCTAAGATAGCTAGCATGTGTAGTGTTTGGAAAATATAAAAAATGTAAACATGGAAATCCATACAGTCTATAATTTGTATTTTTTAGTAAATATTTTGAATATTTTTTGTGTTTTTTATATATTTTTTATATATTGTATTGTTTTTGTATTTTTTAGATATAAGCTATATACAAGTGACATGAAAATGAAAACATTTACAAGGAATAAGAAATAAGAAAAATATGTTCAAGAAGAGAGGAATAATAATAATTGATGAGTCTCATGGGAGGCTCATTATCAATGTGACCTATGTCAAATAAAGGAATAGTGATCATGCATGTTGTATGAAAAGTTAATTGTGGTCCTAGAACCTACTACACTAAGTGATCTATAGCCAGGATTACATGTGAAGTGGTGCTAAGAGCCTATGAAACTAAATGTGGTGTCTTATAAACTGTAGGGGTCTTAGGGAACCATTTGGTATAACATGTTATAGCCTATGTTGAGAACCCTAAGAACTTAATAATACTAATCTCAGAAGAAAATGAGTAGAGAAAGTCCCTTTACAATATATAACATATCTTTGATGCAAGGGTTTCTCTAATAATGGTCTCCATGGGAGAGTATGCATACGTAGAAACACTGTAGGAGTAGACCTTACCTACACTAGTGGCTCCATTGAACTCTATGGTGTATTGATAGGAATTGTGGTCATAGATATAGCTAGTAATTATGCTATAACTAGTAACTATAGTGTAACTACCTATGGGAAGGTAGAGGACACTCATATGAAAGACCCTCAACTGTGATCATCTAATTTTCATGTATATATTTTAGGCATTTATATGGATTGTAATTATTGTATCCATGGCCTACCTAATAACATGTAAAATTTGCCTATACTAGGCATTGCTAAGAATATAATGGACATATGTGTTGGTCCAACCTATACTGTAAGTATAATTTCCCCAATGGAGCTCTAAACATGGCCAATAAAACCATGAATAATTATATCCTACTCTGAATACCTCAGATGATGTAGAAGTATGATATTGCACATGTTAATACTTGACCCATTGTCGACCATAACACTCTTAATAGGACGTTGATTTATGTATTCTCATACAAAGAGTGCATATAAGTTTGAATCATCATCAATAATATGTTGATCTGATAAAGTGATGAGTGGTTTAGTTTTAATTTTATTATGTTACACACTAATGATATTATGTAGTGGTTGTGCATCCTATGTAGTAGTGTGATATGATGTTGGTGGTGGTTGTGCCTAATACATGTAGTGAACATAAGAAGTACCCCATGCCTTATTTGTTGTGTTCTTTGGAAATAGATCTAAGAAAAATTTTAATGCCTTAGCTTATATTTATTGAGCTTTGCATTCCTTTGTGGGTATGCCCATATCAATAATTTTAGCCTCTATCAAATCTTGTATTGTATGTTTCAAGTTAATGCATCATTTTGTTGTATGGCATGGTGCCCTGTGATATTCATAGAATGTATTTAAATCATAATAATTTACAATAAGTTTTGCCATATCAACCTCTTTGATATGAGGGAGAGATATGACATTTCATTCTAGGATATACTATGAAACATGTGCTGGTAATTCTAGAAGGTTGGTCAAAACTCTGCATGGATGAGTTGTTCAAACTAGGTGAAGAGATGGCTTTGAAGTTGAGTTAACTATGGATTTTGTATCACTCTTTTTTATATCAAGGCTTACTATAACTCTTAGTAGTTGATTTTAATCCACTTGTATATTTAAATTTGGCCATAGAGATAAGCTTGACTTCTCTTTATTTCATTGTGTGGCACAAGTCTGTCAAGTTTAGAAACTTCTTGAACAAAACAACTTCATGTAATGTTGGTAGTATGCTCTATTTTAATATGTCCTAGAGCTCTCTATCTTCTATGGGGCTAGTCAAATTTACCAATATAGTCTTATATCATAAATTTTTTTCTACAATCTCATTTGATTTTTTTTAGTTATGCCACTTGAGTATATGAGAGGTCATATCACTAATGTTTTTTTGAGAAGTGTGCTAAAAACATATCTACCAATGGATTTAATGTTGTGATAGACTAATTTGATATATCATAGAACCACTATAGGACATAATCCTTTAGACTACATGGAAACAACTTAGTGAGGAGCCAATCATTGGACACATATTCCAAACATGATAAGTGGAAATCTTGAAGATGGTGCTCTGGGTCACCCTTGCCATCATATAATGTAAGCTTAGGTGCTATGAATCTAAATGGCAAAGGATTTACCGCTATGTGATGTGCCAAATGTGTATGTAGAAGAACATGAGAATCCAAGGCATGTGATGGCCTAATGGCTCCTTGATCAAGATGTAATACCTTATTTTATAGATTATGAACCTCTTTCATAAGGGATTGTACATCTAGAGAAGAGTAACTAGCATAAGAGGTGTAGCTATCACTGAAGATTGTTGGGTTAAAATTAGTTATTATGCTAGCTGAGTTTGCCTCGATTTAGGTGTAATAATGTTATTATCTAGGGGAGTAAAATATTGACAATTATTTGATTTGTTATTTATTTCCATTATGGCTTGTAAAATATTTTAATGATCATGGGATTATTCTTGAAGTCTATCTCTGAATCTCTATAGGATTTCATCCTTATTGATAATTTGATTTTCATTTTTAAGTGGGGGGGAGCTTGTCCTAATTCCTATCTTGTGTATCATCTTAATATTGATTATATTTCTCATCTCCAGATGCATTATCATTAAAATCCACATAATCAATGTGTGAAGGATCAATGATGGGAATTTTAATTGGTCCCTCATCCATGGTATAAGATCGAATAGAAGGAATTTGAGCATGCTCACTAGGATTGTTGTTAAGCCTAACACTTCTTCTCAAGGGAAGAGATATAGAATTTTAGATGGAATACAATAAATAAAGTGAAATAGGGCTGCTAAAATAGAATGTATGAAATCTGAAAATATGAATACAACCAATGAAAATAAGAAAAAGAAGGATACAAACCCTAGTAGCATCTAGGGTTAGGGTTTGAATAGTATTCAAAGTAATTTGGGTTCACCAAATATTTTAACCTTTTAGGACTTAGATGAATGTAAACCATATGTTGTTAAAGAGTTAAGTATAGTAAATTAGGGTATAAATATGCAATAAATATAGGCACTCATTTGTTATAAAATTGACCAAATTTTACCTTTCTAAAAAAATAATAATAAATAATATAAATGAGAACTTAGCTAGAAAATGATTGAGATAGATGATTTAGAGGCCGAAACTTGAGGTAGAGACTATTCTAGGTGTCAAAAATAGGATACAGGTGTTAAAACCCTTCTTAGATAATAGTGCCATATTTGTAAAGTATCACCATGTATCACTAGTGTCATTATTTTAGTGGTAGTCTCCTCTATGTAGGACTATTTTGAACATCTAGGTGCACTTGTGTCTAGATATGCCAATCTTGTTCTTAAATGTAAGAGTGATAAAACCCTATATATGGCCTATTTTGATTTATTTTATGAATAAACTCTAATCATTTATGTAGCTAAGGCATCCAGTTGATACAAGAAGAAAAGTGTGTTATTAGTGGGGTAGGCTAGACATCCTCAACACTCTACTATTATGAGATTTGCCTACATACCAATACTCTAAAGAGGGATTAATCCCATTGGATTTTTCACCACCTAAGTGATGGTACAAGTGAAAGTGAAGCTAGTATGATTATTGAATTGAGTGCTTTGAATGTTCTTGAGATTAGAAATTTGAGTAATCTAAGCTTAGGAATCTTGTAGATGGTAATATGCAAAAGTAGGGTAGAATAAGGATGCATAACCTTAATTGTGCACAACTTGTTCTAAGTTTTTATATGTGACTTTCATCCAATTTTCATCTAGTAGATAAAGAGATAAAATTGATGTATTTATACTATCTTGTTACTTGTGTGGGTGTTAAAAGAGTTATAGTACAACCCTAAGAGGTATAATATTATAAATGATGTTTATTTATGGAAAAAAGATGGAAATGATAGTGACACTAATATTGGCACACTAGCACTGTGAGTTTCTATTATCCCTATTATGGCACCATGAGTTGTTATTATCCCTATTATGGTGCTAGTGTCTAGGTGCTAGAACTAAAGTCACAAAGGGTTGGGATGCAAGAATGAGTGTTTGGGACTTCTTTAGGGATGACTAGGGATTCTTTTGGCCCACATAAAGGCTAGATAGGTGTGAAAATAGGCTCTAAGATAGGTCTAGGGGTAAGTGTTATTAAGTAGCACTCTTAGCACTCAAGTGTCATTTTTGGGTGTTTACATTGGCATGTAACATGTAACTTATATCATACATTTAGTCATGATATGATCACTCATACATGACATCTACATGTTTTCACTTGGATTTTCACCCTTTGAGGAGATGTGTTATCTCTCCTCATTTAATTGGCATAATTGAAACACCTCTAGGTTGTGGGTAGCCTAAGAATAAGGTGAATCTCTAAATAGGACTATCTCCCTTAATGTACCACTTGTATATCACTACTACACATATGATTGTGAGGGAAAAGGGAGAGAAAAATAAAATTAAACTATCATAAAGGAGGTGATACACCAAATTATTTTATGACTACCAACCAACTACATGTTACACATGAGAACAAGGGACTAACTAAACATACACTTCTCCAATTTGAATCTTCTCACATTAATATTTCATTATGAGTTTGTGATGAATGTTTAGGCTGGGAGGACTAAAAAAGGGGCATAATATGGAATTATTTTAATAGTCTAAATCACTCAACCTTAACATATCAATAGAACACTTCACATGACCTACAAGAAGAAGCTTTCTAATTTTAAATAGGTGAGAGAATGAAATAACAATGCTAAGGAAATAATAAGTCATCACTAAGAAAAATAAATCATCCAAGTGAACGCACTATGAAAAATCATAAAATAGGTACAAATCATTAGTATTTATTGATCCATGGTATACAAATGAGTAGGGCTTTGCCATACTCAGGTGGAACATAGTTTACAAAGGCCAAAATGGCTAGTTCTTATAGAACTTAAGAGAGAGAGGAGAAGAAATAAGTAAAAAGGTCACAAGGACACTTTTAAAGCTAATAAAATGAGTTAATTATGCATTAAAAAATTTATCATGCAAATTTAGGAAGCACAAGTGTCACCCCAAGGCATGAGACTCTTGCAAAGTGGCTTGAAATTCCTTATGTTGGCTCAAAAAATTGCCTTCACGATTTAACCTTGTTTGAACATCCCAAAAATAGATAGGGAAAAGTATAATGATTGGATTGAGAGGGAAGTATTTTTTACATGCCTCTCCATCCATTGGTTTCAGTCTTGATCATCTAGAATCTTTTGGAAGTGAGCCATCACTGCCTGCAGTCTAAGAAACTCCTCTTTCACACACCTTGCACACTTAGCCTCAAATTTGACTTTAGTTTCCAATAAAATACATAAAAGGAGGTTAAATACATGTTTTAAGATCATCCATGTCTGTATAGGCATCAATCACACCTTAAAATCAACCCACTTGAAGTTTTTCACTCTTATCGCTATCATGTTCACTATGTCAGTTTTGAATGGCTAAGATGAGAGCTATTTTTTTAACACTTAAATTTTTTTCCAAGGAATTAAATGGACATGGGGAGTTATCTTAAGTCTTAATATTACTTCTAAATTTTATTTCATCTCTTAAAACCTCCTATAACTTGCACAATGCACAAAACTAGTAAAAGTACATTGTTTTATACTCCATTCATATAAATCTATATAGCTAATCCTAATGGTAGGGATCTTGACTAAGTCCTCTACAATATCCAATAATCATTATAGGTAAACTACTCCATTTGGGTGCACTACTTGCTTAATCTTCTCAAGCTGGTCTTTCTAAGGTTTTAGTAAGGGTCTTAGGCCATTTTTGCCCTTAAGCTTTGTTCATGCAGATTTGACATTGACACCAGATCAAAATTCAATACCTTCATCAACTTCCCTAAAATTCATATCCCCATTCATAACCTCCAAGGAGATGTGACTTCCAAAGTTGCTCTATCAAGCTTGATTCTCCACTTCCAATAGGTATGATGTTGTCCTGAGCCAAATGTAGCCTTGTTTGTGCTACCTTTGTAAGGTGAAAGATTTAACATGTATAAAATGACCTCAAAAACATGACACAATCCATTTTAATTCTCATCTCATGTTAAAATTGGAAGTGACCCTCCATTTGGCCTCTAGGCCTAATGATCTGAGCAATAATTCAAGTGATAATTTGGGTGATGGTTCTATGCCAATTGATGATGGAACTTACATGAGCCAATTATTTTTCACCATAGCTCTAATTGACTCCCAATTTGAACTATTGGAAATATAATAATGAGGAGAACATGATGAGATGGCACTGAGCTCCACTTAGTGGTTTTTGACCCCCAAAAACCCAATGGAAGTGCCCCAAATTTCAATTTTAGTAGTGTAGTCTAAAAATAGTAAGTTTATAAAAATATTAATTCCTTAAATTTTGTATTGTTTTAAATCATGGAAGTTGAACCACTTAATCTCCCTCGATATTGGTGACCTTCCACATCCTCCTCCTGCTTTCAAAATATGTATAAATGAAGATGTAACCTAAAATGGAAATCAAACATCTCTTCCCAGAGATTAACATATAGTTGTATTGAAATTTTTAGTAATAAAAAATCTCTTCTTAGATAATTCATTTTTACTATATTATTTTCATGTTCTTGAAATATCTAGAAATCAAAACCTCTAAGTTTTGGATCACCTAAACCCTGCCTACTAGGCTTCACTATAACTCTTGTGGGTTTGAACCACTTGTTGATTTTCACCCTTTATTGTTTGGTCTCCTATGTTTTTCTATGTGTTTTATAACTTTATAAACCTCTCATCAATCCTCAATCAGATCCTAGCTCATCCCTTTGTCTCCATTCTCAAAAACCGCTAGTTTGTGCATAAAGGGAAGTACTCTCTATCTGAGATAAAATAGAGGATAATTCCACTATTTAATTAGATAATTTGGATGTTTTAAAGGTTTATAAAACATTTAGATACCCTATAAACCAAATTTTATCCTTTTATCAAGTCATTTTACCCCCAAACTCCTTAGAAAACCAAGACAAATTGTGGAGTAATTAACTGTCTACAAGGTTTGGGAGATAGGTTGCATGATGTTTGTTTGAAGATCCTCTTCTATGATTTTAATATAATATATATGCTTTAATACACATAATTTCACCCTATTAACATGGTTACATACATTTTATCACTCAATTAAGGTTATAAATTAATCAAACCCTCTATTTGGCTTTGGCCTAATCAAGGCCTAGTAAGCTTGCCTGCATGTTTGAAAGCTTAAGGCACCTTGTTAAGTTTATTTCCTTTGAGAATGATTAATATTATTTTTTCATGCCTCAATAAAATCTTCAAATATTCCCTTAGTGATTTATCATTATCTAACTCATTCAATTAAATGTGTACCTTGAAGGGCTAGCATCACTATAGCATCTTGTTAGGGACTTGGGGGATGCTAACTTGAAATTCATCATATTTTACCACCTATGAACCTTTGAAAATTGATAAAGTATCTCAATATCTCCTAATAACACTAAACATACACTATCCTTTCATACTTTTCCAAAAGTGAGCCTTAAGCAACTCTGAGTTGTAGGTTGTAGGGAGACATTTCTCAGTGTATGGACAGCCACCTCAAAACAAACCCAAAGAGGAGATAATTAATATTAATAACTCTTGTGAATATATTATACCTTTTATAAGTTCATCAAGGTTTCTCATGATTTTCTAAATAGTAAACCTACTCAAACTAGGCACTTGCACTTCTTAATATAGGGTACCTTGGTTTTAGGTGGATATTGGCCTAGAAAATCCTATATAGGCCTAATTTAGGCTTGAGACCATATCTAAAAACTTATAATATAATTCTCATGATTTATGTTGATGTAATCCTAGTCCTATAATATTAAATACATGCTTTCAAAGTTAGCCTTATTGATTTGTTACCCTAAATTACCCTTCCATCTCCATATAACTATAGGTGGTTATTTCAAGGCTTAAGACACCCTTGTAGGTATGTATGTGATTTGAAAAATAGTATATCATCCTCTTTATCTTATATTTAGATAATTAATTATATCTTTATCATATATAACCCTCCTAACATGGTGACATGGTTTCAAGCTACAACCTTGGGTGAATAAGTCTTTTATAACTTAGTTCTTATAGGTTTCACTATCTGCCTTTAGTGTATAAATATGTAACTTTAGGCTTTTCAATAACCACCTTCCATTAGTCATATTTTCTCCATATATTATATAGGTATTCTACCATGTATATGATACTAGGTTTGTCCATTTAGATTCACCAAAATTCCTACTAACCCTATTGTGTGATATCAATCAAATGGCATAACACTCTATTTTCATTTTTTAGGGAATTGATTCTTGAACATATAGTCCTTATCTTTGAAGGGTTCTTCATTATTTTCCTACCAAATTAGAATTTGAAAAATTTCTAACATTATCTTTTAAACATACTCAAACCTTAAGTAATATTTCACCACTTATTTTAGCCCTTTCATATAAGTATTTTCATGCTCTACTAATGACGCTTGTGTGTGGATATTTTCATGTACAAGCAGTAATATGAAGATGGGTAGTAGACATTATCTTAACCATAAAATGAGTTTTGTGCCTATCCTAACACCTTAAAATTAATATTCATACTATCAAGGATTTGAAACAAGCATCAATACCTCCTTTTCAATGTGAAGTTTTTTATGAGAACACCTATAGGTGCAATTCCATGGTAGACTAAGTATGCAGGTGACTTTATTGACTGAGACAATCCCTCTTATACAAAGTGGAATACTTTTAATTGACTATATCTACTATGTTAATGTTTTAAATCTCTTAATACCATACTTATGGCTCCATATACATGTTAAATGTCTTAACCCAACTCACTAAGTTGACTGTGCAAGACAGTCATAGAACTAACTAACTGCATGGTGCTTTGTGATTAAAACTCATATAATTTTACTTTATATGTGATATTGAGAGGATAAATGAATAATGATAACATTTATAACATTAAAATGAAACTATCAAAACCCTCTATAACCATTATCAAAGCATAAAGCTCCTGAAAATGGTGGAAACATGTTTGTCATCCTAAATGAGACTAATCTTCCAACCTAAGATGATTTTCTCATAAAAACACAATGAAACATGAAAATAATAATGTATGGAATTTTATAATAAATCCAACATCCTCTAGATTCAACATCATCAATTGGATTGTATGGAAATGTCCAAACCAAAGCAAAACCTACAGGGTACAAGAAATAGTGAGAAAAAAAACATAGTCAACTTGTTAGATATGGTTCATAAATCATGGTTGACCAA
The DNA here is from genome assembly GCA_037957365.1 of Torreya grandis. Classification (NCBI taxonomy): domain Eukaryota; kingdom Viridiplantae; phylum Streptophyta; class Pinopsida; order Cupressales; family Taxaceae; genus Torreya; species Torreya grandis. The sequence continues at coordinate 1,013,444 of JARHVA010004217.1, forward strand.
TATTAAAATTATTTTTATGAAAATTTAGATATGTTAGTTTAATACCACCTTCCAAAGGTGTTTTAATTGAAACCTCTTCAACTATCCATACCAAGTACAAACCTGCTAACCACTTCTGTGTGTCTAGAAAGGCATAAAAGGATCACAATATTTTTAGCTTGAATTTGGCACTTAAAGATCATTTAAAATGTGTAATTTAGTCTAAGGATGATTAAAATACATTATATTACCTTCTCCTATCACCTTCCCTCATGGGCCTTACAAGTGCCAAACTCTTCCTTTTTCAGTTGATTTCCTAATTTTTAGATAGATAACCTACAAGTTTCAAACAAACTAACATTCCTGATAGAGAGTATAACTTGTTGTACATTTTGAAGGAAAAGAGGACACTTTGACACCTTTAAAACCATTCCACTTGCATTTATGACCCTTATATTCCCATTAAATGACTCAAAATGGCATATTGACTAATTAGACTAAGACCAAGGCTAATATAGCATTAAATGACATAAAAAAATATATAATACACCCTATGACATAATACTAGACCCATAAAATATCTGAAAAATTAAAATTTTAATCTATAAGGGTCCCAATTTGACATACATGGTCAAATATGGTCAATAAATTGGTGACTCATAGGGGTAGCATGCCTTCTATGCTAAATATTAGTAGCCTTATCGGTTTATTTGGCTTAAGGAGTCATCTAAAGTCTAGAACATAGAAAGAGGACTTTGAAAATTGATAATAATATTTGACCAAGACAAGAGAAATAATTACCTCAACCACACAAAATAAAGGACACACACAAAGTAAATCAAACACACTAACAAGACACACACATGCTCAAAGCATTTTGTAAAAATAGAAAGTAAACAACTATGCACAACTAGAAACTAAGCATACCTCCTTTCTAGGATCAAAAGGAAAGTTCCTTGAATCTTCTTCTTCATGAGATGAATCATAGTGCCAAGCTTTCTTCTCCTTGGATTGGATGCTTTATAGATCAGACCTATTCCTTGGCACTTCACTTGATCTCCTCTCAAGTAGATAATTCTTAAATAGGTCTCCAATGTAGATATATTCCTCTTGAATTTATACACATAATTCATTTTTCTTCCCACTCTTCATCTCATGATCAACTTTTATCTTCTTGGTAGGAATGGCTTCAAGAGAATTGGTTTATTATTTCATCCTTCAAGAGTTGATGTGTTTCTCCCAACTGGTTGAGAGGATGATATCCCATTTTAATGATTTTAAACATATCATCATGGAATGCATATGCCTCTTTAAATGACAAACTTGAAAATTTAATTTTTCTTTGCATACTCACTTGAGTGTCATGGCTACCTTCTCCATTTTTTATTAAATCATAGCCTCCTTGAAGAAGAATATAACCTACACCAATGGCTTCAAACAATTCATCCAAAGTCTAATTAAGAACTTGTTCTTTCCCATCCATGATATCTTGGATAGTGATGGAAGAACCAATGGTTGTTTCTTCTTCTTTGGCGAAAGGAAAACATTATTCCATATCAACCCAATTAGAAGTTTCAACATAAGAAATCACTTCTTCTTCAACATTTAAGACCTCTTGAGGTCTCTCAAGTTTCATCTCAACTATCATAACCTGACTTTGGTTCTCAAGGGCTGAAATATCTTCAATATCCTTCTCCTTCTTGGTCATGTCAAGACTAGGCATCTTGTGATCATGTGACTTAGTTGAATAAGGTTGCCAAGGAGCTGTATTTTCTTCAAGCAAGAGTTTTAGATTTTTATCAACCAACTATTCCTCTTTAGGTTTCCATACCATAGGTACATCAAGGCAAAGGGTGATGGGGTGAGGACAATAAGAACTATTTAGTGGAGGTAGAATATATAACTCAAAATTTGATTGAGAATGAATTGTAGAGGATTATTTTGGTAGCTTTTAAGGAACAGGATGCAGACCTAGGATTGAAATAGCTTGGTTTTATTCCTTCCATTTTAAAATTACTTTATTTACATCTAATTTATCTTGAACACTCTCTTGAGGAAGGTTATAGGGGGTGTGTTTAGGCATAGGATATTCTTTTGGCTCTAAACCTTCCATCACACCTTGACTTAGCAATTACATCCTTGACTCTAACTCTTCAATTTTCTTAGCTAGGTTCTCTTGGAAAAGTTTCTCTTGAAGTTTATAGGCATCATCATGAGGATAAGTAGTACAAGAAGGCTTATATATAAAATAAGAGGTCTCTCTAGGAAGGGTGGGAGGGGCTTGCATAGGATCAAGCTCTTTCTCAAATTCACACTCTTTATCAAGAATTTTATCCTTTTTCTTTCCCCATGATTCCATTACCTTATTCCATCTTATGATGTTATTATTAGGAGTCTCTTCTTAATATGGTGATGTAATTTAAGGAGTGGATGAAGTATTCAAGAAACTTAGGATCTCCATAGGCTTGGATTCTCTACCTTGTATCCAACTTGGAATCTCATATCTAGAGGTCTCTTCTTGAGGTGGGGATATAATAGGAAAGGGAAATGAGGGCTTATATTCCAATCCCTTTGATGATGATATGTAATGATGCATCTACGTATTAGCTAACTTAATTTTATTATCAATATTTTCTTCAAAAATAAGGTTTCTCTTTCCAACTCTCTTCCTACGAATTAAGAAAAGGATGGCTTTGACAAGCTTGATTGGGCTCATAAGTAGGAATCATGTAGGACTAATAACAATCTTGGGGAGGTGGATATGAGGGCTGATAGACTTGGTGAGTCTGCTCCTCATGAATTCTTAGCCAATCCTCTAAGGATGGAACAAGGCCACTCACATCTATCATCTCACTTATGAGCCTTTGCCAATTTACTCTCTCAATGGGAGCCCACTCTATTTTAACTAGATCTAATTCATCTCTCACCTTATGAATGAGATGACTAGGAACATCTTGACCCCATCCCCTTAGTGCATCAGGATCCAAAATTTACTTCTCATAGCCTAAAAGAGTTTGCTTGAAAGTTTAAATGGATTGATTTGAGAAGTGACTAGGTTGACTAGGAGGAGCAAGATATTGAGAAGGCTAGTTATAGAGCTGATATAGTTTATGGCAAGGCCGGTAAGAATCATATTGGAGTTGGTAAAGATCATAGTGGAGCTGGTAAGGATCATGACAGGGCTAATAAGGAATGCCATAATCTTGATAAACCTCACCAACTTGTGTAAAATAATACTCAATGCCAAAGTTAACCATATAACTTCATTAAGAAGCAAGAACACAAAGAATGATTACAAACAATAATCAAAAGGAATACATGGGCTTCTTATCTAGTTGATGTAACCTCAGAGTCACCATTGATGTTTAGATAAATGCCTCCAAAGGTTGATGTGTTGAAAGATAACACCAAAAATATTTCAACTTCTTGGACTAATAGTCCTACTGAGCATGCCAAAAACTATTGTCACTTGGATTTTCACCATTTGAAGAGATGTCTCAGCTCTCCTAAGTCAAGTGGCACAATTAAAACACCTCTACATTTTGGGTAGCCTAAGAATGAGGTGAATCTCTAGATAGGGCTAGCTCCCTTGATGTACCACTTGTAGATCACTACTACACCTATTCTTGTGAGGGAAAAAGGAGAGAAAAATAAAATTAAACTATCCTAAATGAGGTGATACACAAAATTAGTTGATGAATACCAAATAGATGCATGTTACACATGATAACAAGAAACTAACCAAACATACACTTCTCCAATCTGAATTTTTTGACATCAATATTTCATTATGAGGTTGTGATGAATGTTTAGATTAAGAGGAATAAACCATAGGCCTAATAAGGCACTATTTGAATATAATAACTCACTCAACCTTGACAAATCAATAAAACACTTCACATGAAGTGTAAAATAAGCTTTCCAACTACAAATAGGTGAGATAATGAAACAACAATGCTAAGGAAATAAAAAGTGATCACTATGCAAAATCAATCATCTAAGTGAACACACTATGAATAATCATGGAAGAGGTAAAAATCAATAGTATTTATTGATATATTGTATGAAAATGAGTAATGCTTTTCCATACTCAGGTAGAATATAGTTTACCAAGGCTAAAATGGCTAGTTCTTATAGAACTTGATAGAGAGAGGAGAATAAAGAAGTCCAAAGGTCACAATGACAATTTTTAATATGAGAAAATGAGTTACTTGTGCATGAGAAAGGAATGTTAACTGATCATGCAAATTATAGAAGCACAAGTATCACTCCAAGGTATGATACTCTTACAAAGTGGCATGAAATTCCTTGTGTTGGCTCAAAAAACTGACTTCATGATTTATCCCTATTTAAACATACAAAAACTAACTAGGGATAAGTATAATTATTTTAATGAAAGTGAAATATTTTATACATGCCTCTCCATGCATTGGTTATAGTCTTGATCATTTGGAATCTTTTAAAAGTGAGCCATCACTACCTGTAGTCTAAGAAAATCCTCTTTCACACACCTTGCACACTTTAAATAAAATTTGCCTTTAGTTTCTAATGAAAATCCATATAAGGGGGTGAAATACATGTCTAAATACCATCCATGGCCTTAGAGGAATTAGGAACACCTTAAAAGCAACCCAATTAAATCTTTTCACCATTTTCACTATCATGTTCACTATGCCAATTTTGACTGGTTGAGATGAAAATTATTGTTTGAATACTTAGGAGTTTTTTTAAGGCATTAAATGGACATGGGGAGTTATCTTAATGCCTAATATTCTTCTAAAGTTTATTTCATCTCTTGAAACCTCTTATAACCTACACAATGCATAAAACTATCAAAAATACCTTATTGTTTACTCCATCCATACAGTCTCATACAACTAATCCTAATGGTAAGGATCCTGACTAAGACCTCTACAACCTCCAATAATCATTCTATGTAAATTATGCCATTTGGGAGCACTACTTGCTCAATCTTCTCAAACTAGTCCTTCCAAGGTTTTAACAAGGTTTTTAGGCTATTTTTACCCTTAAGATTTGTTCATGCAGATTTTAAATTGTAAATACCAACAAATTTACCTTTATAAACTTCCCCAAACTCCTTAAATCCCCATGCACAACCTCTAAGGAGATGTTAACTTCCAAAGTTGCTCTATTGAGCTTGGTTTTCCACTTCCTATAGATCTAAGGTTGTCTTAAGTAAAAAGTGGCATTATTTATTATAAATATACAATATTAAAGATTTAAAATTTCTAAAATTACCTCAAAAACATTAAACAATCCATTGGAATTCTCATCTCATTTTAAAATTGGAAGTGACCCTCCATTTAGCTTCTAGGCCTAAATCCTGCCTACAAGGCCTGACTACAACTCTTATGGGTTTAAAAAACTTATTGAGTTTAACCCTTTATTTATTATTGTCTTATGTTTTTATATGTGTTTTAAAAATTTATAAACCTCTCCTTAATTCCCAATGAGCTCCTAGCTCATCCCTTTGTCTCCATTCTCCAAAACTACTAGTTTGTGCATAAAGGGAAGTACCCTTTATCTGAGACAAAATAGAGGGTACTTACCATATTTACTAGGATAATTTGGATGTTTTATATTGTATAATATTTATTGATACCATATACACAAAATTTTATCCTTTTATCAAATCATTTTACCCCTAAGCTCCTTAAAAAACCAAGACAGACTGTGGAGTAATTGACTGTCTACAGGGTTTGGGAGATATGTTGCATGATGTTTGTTTAGAGCTCCTACAATATGATTTTAATGAAATATATATTATTTAATACACATAATTCCACCCTATTAACATGGTTCCATATATTTTATAACTCAATTAAGGTTAGAAATGAATTTGACCTTTTATTTGTCTTCGACCTAGTCAAGGCCTAGTAAGACTGCCTAGAAGTTTGAATGCTTAAGGCACCTTGGTAATTTTATTTCCTATGAGAATTATTAATAATATTTTTTAATGATTCATTAAATTCTTAAAATATTCCCTCATTTATTTAACATTCTCTAACTCATTCCTTGTACCTTGAAGGGTTAGCATGACTATAATAGCCTGTTAGGGACTTGGGGGATACTAACTTGAAATTAATCATATGTGACCATCTCAAAACCTTTTAAACTTGAGAAATTATCTCAAAATATCCTTTTAAAAATAAAAATACACTATCTTTTCATAATTTTCCAAAATTTATCCTTAATTAACTCTAAGTTATAGGTTATAGGGAGACATTTCTCAGTGTACAGACTGCCACCTCAAAATAGATCCAAAGAGGAGATACTTACCATTCCTAACTCTTATTAATGTATTATAAATTTTATAAGTTCATCAAGGTTTCTCATGCTTTTCCAAATAGTAAACCACACTTATTAATACATGGTACCTTGGTTGTAGGTGGATATTGGCCTGGAAAATCATGGGTAGGCTTGTTTTAGGCTTGAGACCATATCTAAAAACTTCTCCTCTAATGATCATGAGTTATCTTGATGTCATCCTAGTCCTATATGATTAAATAAATGATTTAAAAGTTATCCTTATTGATTTTTTACCCCAAATTACCCTTCCATCTCCATACAACTATAGGTGGGTATTTCAAGGCTTAAGACACCCTTGTAGGTATGTATGGGATTTGAAAAATAGTATATCATATTATTTAGATCATCAATTATATGTTCACCATATATAACCCTCCTAAAATGGTTTCATGGTTTCAAGATACCCCCTTGGGTGAATAAGTCTTTTATAACTTAGATCTTGTAGGTTTCACAATCTAACTTTAGTGTATAAATATGTAACTTTAGGCTTTTCAATAACCACCTTCCATTAGTCATATTTCATCCATCTCTTGCAGAGGTCTTCTCCTATGTAGAGGATACTAGGTTTTTCCATTTATATGCACCAAAATTCCTACTAACCCTATTATTTTATATCAATCAAATGGCACAACACTCTATTTTCATCTTTTAGGGATTTGATTCCTGAATATACAGTCCTTGTCTTTGAAGGGCTATCCATTGTTTGCATACCAACTTATCAATTGATAAAGGTCTTCCATGATATTTTAAACATATTAAGACCTTAATGAATATTTCACCACTTATTTTATCCCTTCCATATAAGTATTTTCATGCTCTATTAATGCCACCTGTAGGTGGATATTTTCATGTACATGTAATAATATGAGGATGGGAAATAAACATTATCTTGACCATAAAATGAGTTTTTTTACTATCCTAACACCTCCAAATGCATCTTCACACTATCAGGGATCTGAAACAAACATAAATACCTCCTTTTCAATGTGAATTTTTCCATGAGATCACCTATAGGTGCAATTCCATGGTAGACTAAGTATGCAAGTGATTGTGTTGACTGAGATAGTCCCTCTTCTACCAAATGGAAGACTTTTACTTGATTATATCTGATATGGGAATGTTTTAAATCTATAAATACCATACTTATGGCTCCATGGATGTGTTTAATGCCTTAACTTAGCTCACTAAGTTGATTGTGCATGATAGTCATGGAACCAATTGACTATATGGTGATTTATGACTGCAAATCATAGAATGTTTCTTTAGAGGTGATATTTATATGAGAAAGTAATCAATATAATATTTATAACATTAAAATATCACAACCCTCTGCAACCATTATCAAAGCATGAAGCTCCTAAAAATAGTGGAAATATGTGTATCATCCCAAATGAGACTAATCTACCAACCTGAGATGATTTGCCCATCAAAAAACCATGAAACATGAAAAAAATAATGGAGGGAAATTGATAATAAATCCAACATAATCTAGATTCAATATCACAAATTATATTGTACAAAAATGTTCAAACCAAAGCAAAACCTATAGGGTGCAAGAAATAGTGAGCAAAAAAACATAGTCAACTTGTTAGAGATGGTTCATAAAGCATGGTTTAAAAATATTTAAAATATTAATATTAAAATGGATATATTTGAGTGTACTACCATCTCCCAAAGGTGTTTGACTTGAAACCTCTTCAACTATCATTAACATGCACAACCCTATTGACCACTTTTATGTGTCTAAAAAGGAAAAGGAGCATAATGGTTTTATCTCAAATTTGGCACTTATAAAACATTTAAAATGTGGAATTGAGTCTAAGGAAGATGAAGAGACATTCCATGACCTTATCCCACCTATCACATTCCCTCATGGGTCATTCATGTGCCAAACTCTTCCTTTTTTAGTTAATTTCCTAATTTTTAGTTAGATAACCTACAAGTTTCATATGAAAGAACATTCCTAATAGATAATATGACTTTTTGGATGTTTTAAGGTAAAAAAAGGAAACTAGGACACCTTGAAAACCATGACCCCTAAATGCCTATTAAATGACTCAGAATGACATATTAACTAATTAGATCAAGACCAAGACTAATATAGTATTAAATGACATAAAAATATATATAATACACCCTATGACTTAAAAATATACCCCTAAAAATTTAATAAAATTAATTTTTTACCTATGGGGGTCCCAATTTAACCCTTAGGGTCAAATTTGGTCAATGGGTCACTTATACCAAACATGAATGTAGCTAATCACGCTATTACACTTTATTTATAATAGAAGCAATAAAAACACCATTCAAGAGTCATCCTAAAAATATAACATTCAATCCAAAAAAAATTTCAAATAAATTGATCAATCCATGCATACTTTAATTCTAATTTCATGCATGCATGACTTGACCACTTTAATCCAAACACTCCTATTATCAATCAAGAGTGTGCCCTTGAGAGAAGGTGTGTTATTTCTCATTGCTTCAGGAAAATGAAATCTCTACTAAGTTTGGGTGACTTTTTACTGGAGACAATCTCTAGATATGGTTGGTTTCCTTGGCAATTTCACTAAAACTTATTATTATACCTACTATTTACTGATTTTGGCAATGGAAATGGTGAAAAAAGACACTATTTGAAATGGTATTGAAAGGGAAACTAAAAATAAATGTGATACACACATGTTTTATGACCACATATGCTTTAAATTAAAACTATTATGAAATGGATAAACATGCGCACATTATCTATACTCAAGAATGACTTCTAAAAAAGTGTTTCAAAAGGACTTGACAAACTCAATTTATGCAAGGAAGAAATGTAAAATAATTGAACTCACATCCAATGCTTGAACTAAAGCTGATCCAGACACTTAATATGACCTTTAAACATCAAATATTTTTTATGAAGGTACAATAACTAGACAATAACATAGGAAAACAAATTTTTCACTAGGTTATGTTAATGGCAAACACATACACTTCACTCAAAAAACTTAAAAATGGAGGAGCAAAAGCTTCTTATTTCTCTAAAAAGGTGAGTAAAAAATTTGTCAGCCTTTTAGCACAACCAAAATAAAATATTATTGAATTAAATTTTATAAAATGAGTTTAAAAAGAAAAAACAAAATCTTGGAGACAAAGCAACCCCAAAATAGGGGTCTTCAACCTAGGTTCTCTTCCTTCTTAATTACTATGTAGCACTTCTTAAACCCTTTAAAACATTACTATTCCTTAATTTTTCATGGAAGAGAGAGTTTAAAATTTTTTGGGGACTTTTTAACATTTTCATAATGATTTATCAAGCCTTGACCACTTGGAGAGTGCCTAGATCCTTGTTAGAACCTCTAGATACTAGGTCCTGTGTCTTTATTGAAGAATTGGTCTCCTCCCTTAAAAATAGGACTTTAAGTCCTCATTAAATATTCATAAAAACATTATTATTATATGAAATTTATGATTTCCTTCCATGATCCATGGGCTTCTATAAGCCTTCAAGTGCAAGTTTGACTCCTTCAACAAGCCTAGGTGTTGGAAGGAAAGAAGGCATTTTTGGAGTCTCTAAGACCTTTTATAACTTTGAAAACTTCCTATGGTCAAATATAATTTTTTATTTATTCATATTTGGCATTTATAATGTATATTAGACTTGGAAAATCTTATATGAATAATTTATACAATGTTTTAGTCTTTAGGCTCCTTGAAAAGCTCATTTCTAATAGGGTGTAGAAGGAAAAGATGGAGTTTCTCTTCATGACTAAAAATATATTTCATGGATGGTCTTGAAATATTTAGTATATCAGACCTATAAAAAGGCCTTTTGAGACCTAAATCACTCATAAATACTCAAATTTGCCCCAAAACCATGAATTCCTTCATAATTCCTTGTAGCCTTTTTTCAATAAAGTTTCATATCTGGGAGAATATGGAGATGATAATGATAAAATGAGCATATTTATAAGTACCCTCTATCTCCTTAAATATCAAAAAAAAAAATTGATGTCCTAAATCTAAGTGTAAGTGTTTTTTCTAGCACATTCTTTTAGTCAAATTAGGCCTAATTAGCCCTTCTAGGCCTAGAAAGTGAAGATCTTACTCTTGAGACACCACACACATGATAAACTCCAAAAAAACACTTGATTTAATTTACCTATTATATCACCATGCTCTATGTCAAATTTGGTGATATGGAACACTATGGAAGTATGAAAACCTTGAAATGGCCATTGGCAAGCTTGCCCTTTTGAAGCACTTTTAGATCGACCTGAAAGATTTGAATGGTTTGGGCACTTCTAAGTAATGTTTTATATAATTTTGAGATTTTACAAGTAAAATAAGTCTTGAACCATCTCTCTCATTGATTGGCAACAACTCACACTCTCCAAAATCTTTTTTGGGCCAAAAACCTTTAAAAAGTATAGTTTTATACAAATTCATACAAGTGAAGGTACAACCAAATTACACGTGTAGGATCCTCAAAGAGTCTATAACAACCTATGGTATATTTTAGGGCCAATTTATTCCATTTTATCTACATTTTAAGCCTTTATCTGTAAACTAGTCTCAACAAGGGTATTAGGAGGGTTAAAGACTTATATAAGGTCTTATTGATTGTTCATAAAATTGGGACATCCAATTAACCAAGAACATTCTTAGTATAACCCCTATACTATCCCAAAAGGATCAGTTCCCCATGCAAAGCATGAGAGATCATATGAGCATCTGAAGTTGCTCCTCATGTGACTATCTTAACTTTCCTTGAGCATGAGAGGTGTCAAAAATGGGTCTTAGGTCTCAAAAATCATTCTCAATGTTGGTATAATCTCATACACATTCAAATAAATCCCCTATATGGTTATAAATGTTATATAAGTGTTAAACATTCCTTTGTATGCATTTGGTACACTAGTCAAGGTGCTTGGGGTTTAAGACTACCTTACCTTTGTAAGCCTTCAAGGGCACTTCGGTTCAGAAATGAATTATTTTTCCACATAAGGGTGTATTTAGATCATTTCCATGACTTTTTAATTCCATAAAATCCATTCATGAGATTTGGAATTCTTGATTTGTCTTCTTGAGCTCAAGTGAATCTCTAGGTCTCTTGAATAGACCTTGCAAATGGAGTGGACCAAGTATAATATAAAAAATTGGATATGTCCACTAATTTTATGAAATTTAAAATACCATGTAAATTTAAATAAAATAATTACCACAAACTTTACCAAATTTTAGAGCTAGATCATGTCTGCAGAAGCCTCAAACCTCAAATTTCCCAAAACTAGCTAGTTGGCTACCTGAGTTTTCAATAGGTCTGCGACGGAGTTGTTTTGTCACTCACATGTTTGGGTATGAGTGAAAATTAATTTTTAATAAGTAATTTGGAAGCCTCAAAACATCATTTAAATCCTCCCAAGTCACTTCATCACATTTTCAAATTTTCAAAGTGTTGTACTTACTCATTTCTTCTTTCTAGCTCACACCTTGCCAAGACTGGCTATAAGTGTTATTCTCAATAATGAAGGTATCCTATGAATAATGGAGATTATTTAGGTGTCTTAATAGTTTTTATATATTATTCCATAACACCTAGGGTATTCTCATCAATTTAAAACACTAATATCAAGTCACTTGACCCCTTCTCACTTCCTTCTCACAAAGTCAGTTTATCATAGCTTGTAGGTGTTGATTCTTTTGAAGACTTAGGACCGTGTGTTAAAGTTTATAAGTCTATTTCAATCCATTATATCATTTAAAACATTAATTTTATGGTTATATATTTATCTATATGAATCAAGATGGTATATCCCTTCCTCAACTTTTACTACTTCTTCATCAATGCATACACTTTGCATGACACTACCTATTCTATACATAGTATTATACCTTAATCATGTCATATATTATATATTATGAAACACTCACTCCTCTCATCATATAATGCATGAAATATATTTTAGGTCTTCTCAAATGATCCTTTGGTCATACATTCATCACATCAAATAACTCCATGACCAAAATCTAACACTATTGTAGGTGTAATTTCTTCAACTCAGTGGGTCCAAGCCTTAAATGGATATTTGTTTTAGGTTTTCATGAATTCTCAAGGAATTTTTCAATTAAATCTCTATCACAAGTGTGTATCTTCTTCTTATTACATAAAAACCAAGACCTAGGCTTCTCAACCATATACCCCTTTTGGTCTTGATTGTAGGTGACTGTTGAGCTTTATATGAGAGAGTGGGTTTTATGGGAAAATGAGTTGGATTAGTAATGATCATATCTCAAATATATTACTATATATTGGAGATACTTCCACTTCAAATTTTAGTAAATATAAAAAAATTGTGACTTAAACCTCAAAACTCGGTCGCTAAGAAATTTTATGACTCTATTGTATGGATTGAGGACATAATGTTGGAGAACATATGAGGTAAAAACCTTTAGAGAGTCCAATGGTGGATACATTTACACATGTGATTTTTCTCACTATTCATCCTTGACTTACACACTCCAAAGTGGATTCCATGAATGATAATATATCTTCCTTGAAGTGGCTTTATAAATGGCTATTGTAGATGAACATTGGTTATTGTACGGACTAATGAGAGGTGAGTGGCAGGCCTCAAGTGATAAAATTAATCTTAATACTTCTAATCAACCTTACATGTTATTGCATTATCTTTGAGAATCTTGAACTTGATATGAAGAGGCTTGAGTAGTAAGAACTTAAGAAATAATTGTTTACCTTAAACAAAGCTAAAATACCTTAATTTCTCCAAATAAAAGATTTACAATGTTGTTTCTTGACCAAATTTAGCTCCATATTATTTAATTCCTCCATGATCTCATTAGTTTCCTTAAGTAACTGATGTGCTTATCACTTGGGGTTCTTGAACCCTTGATTGAGTTCCTCTAACACATTAATACCATCCTCAAACCTATGTTCTCTTATTTGTTGTTGTAGGTGAACATTCTAGGTGTTTGTGATTGTCACCTTATAAAATAAGACCATTTAAAGATTATTTAAAAAATTTAACGTATTTCTTGTGCCTTGATATTTTTCATAAGACAAATTTCTCTTGGATCCAAGTTTAGTGCTTACAATGACAACTAAGATGGTTGTAGGTGTATATACATTGTAAGTAAGGTCACAATTACCACATGAGTTTGAGACTTAATTATTCACACCAATGACCTCCAAGTGGTCATGAATTTAGTTGAGATTTTACCTACCTCAATAAATTTTCAATCATAACTCTACCCATTTTGGGGGTTTAATACCTATATATGATTTTTGGATATGACTGTGGGTTTTCCTTTTGGGGTTAGGACTATGCTTGGTCTTGAGATTTTAACCCACACCAATAGGCCCCTAAATTATTCCTCTAATGTTATTAAAATTTCATTTAAACTCCCAATTAATTCAAACTCTTGTCTCACACACCCAAGTTTCCCTTTATATTACCTCTTTAGATCACACCTCCATTGATTGTTATAATGAAAATTTCACCATGTAGGCCTTGGGAAATGTCCATGATGATGTTGATTTGATACATCATGGAAGTTAAGGTAAATTTTACCCTTTATCACATTTATTTTAATCCGTTGCCATCTTTTACATTTGCCAAGTAAGTGTTCTTATTCACATTTTCCATCAAATCTCCCTCATGACTGAGGTATACCTCTTAAAGTTTATGTCTAGGGTCCAAGAACATGTGCATACACTTAACCTAATGTTGAATGTATTTAAACAATTCCATTTAATTCAAGTGGTATTAAAACACATATCATCTTTTATTTCAAGTTTGTTGCAATTAAACAACCTTATTGAGCTTGTTCATACTTCTACTAGCCTCCATTTACATTGTATGTCAACTTGAGTGTTTGACTTTAGGGCTAGTATACTTATATGGATATAATTATGTCTATACTACCCTTAACAATCTCAAGGATAGGTTAAATTTTATAGTAGGTTAAATGTGAGAGCTATTAAGACATACTCAAATCCTATACCTTCTACCTCTTAAGACATTTAAGACCATCTCATAGCTAAAGGAGACTAACTCTATATTGGGAACTTCAAAACTTGTTTTTTATCCACCTTGAATGGTTGTAACTCATCATTGATTGTGTATACCTTCTAAAAATAACCCTCTTATTGTATTTACACTTGTTTTGAGTTCCAACTAGGATCCCAACACCTCCAAATACTCTTCCTTCTTATGTATGCACCTCTAACTCACTCCTTTCATTGGATGGTTGTAGGTGAGTAAGAAGCTACTTGTACGGACTATTGATAGTGTTGGAATGTATGATAGGTTGGTTTCCATGATTCACAATGACTTAATATCTATGTTATTACTTCAAAAATCTCCATTGATTGAAAGAACATGAGTTTGGTCACAAGACTAATTGATTGGAAGAGATACAAGGAATCACCAATTACCTTAACTTCCACAAAGTTACCTTATTTTATGCTAATAACGAAAACCTTCAAGTTACTCATATCTTTTCACTTATCTCTCATGACTGGATTCACTTATTACACATTTATTTTCTTTCTTTGCTTGATATAACCTCACTTAATACACTTTGAACCTTATTGAGGTGAAACTCCATGCTTATTCAAAACCTCTTTTGTATTCTAAGGTGGAACTTTGACCATTATAGGTGATTTTGAAGGCTCATTGATAGTGCATAAGATTTTCATGGTTCCTAAGTTTCCTCTCAATTCATCACTCACATTTGAATTAGTCATGTCACCATCACTTCTTATGAGACATTACAGAGCTCAAGAATAAAATTTCTATCTCCCACATACTCTACAACCACTGTATGGACTAGAAGTATAGTCAAGTGATGTACTTGGAGGCTTATAAATGAAGACTTGGATAATCCTAGTCATTTTATTTAACTTTATGAATTTAATTAGGTAATCAATTAAAATTAATATAAGGAAATATGTATCAATCTTCTCCATGGCTCTTAACATCTTCAAAACTGCTCTTATAATCCATACAATATATAATTGAATTGAGCAACTATAAATTTTCATTATAAAGTGTGTTTGTGGTCTTTATCATCATATTTATCACACTCAAAATGGTGAAATTTGATCTAAATAACTTCACACTATGGTATTGGACCATTTGGTAATCAAACTTGAAATAAATTGCTCAGGTGTAGACCATGTCTCCATAAGCAAACATACTTGAAGAAGATGGACAAGGAGTACATCTCAGACCAAAACACATGAATTACACAAGATTTAAGGGCTCATGTTTTTAATTAATCATTATAAAATATCTTATAATTACCACCATGGGTAATAAATAAGAACTTGCAGTAAAACTCATTGAAATAACTTGTACACTAAGGTATTCTTTTTCCAAGTGAAATTCTCTCTTGGAGATGAATTGGCCAACTAAACCATCATTAAAATGAGATTCATGACCTAAAAAATCATCCTTCAAAACCATTACTCTCCATATATTTCTGATATTGGGAAACAAGTGCAAGAATAGTCCCCTCTCGGATGAGTAGGCCATAGTGACCTATTGTCACTATTAGTGATTGTTCATAAATAAGAAGCCACAAATATATGAACCAATGCCACTAATTTAAAGATTAATTTTACCCCAAAAAATTTTAAAATATTTATCTCCTAACTCTTTCTCCTCTTTGTGTACTAAGCATTTGAAAATTACCCTTCTTGAGCTACCAAGGAGGTCAATATAGGAGATAAAATGGTTTTCTTCATTTTAAGACCTAAAACCTATTATAAATCACTTTTTGACCTTTTCATAGACAAATAAGGTCTTGATGATTCCTCAATCTTAATTTCAGCTTGAAAATTGTATGGATACCTCAAAATAGGCCTTTTGGCACTAAAACTACTAGAAACACTTGAGAAGTCTAATGAAACTAATGAAAAACGTGTCCATTGTACTTTTCATGCCAAAAAAATTAAAAAAATCTTCTTCTTCTAACCTCAAACTATCATTCACATTCAAAAATTTCTCCAAAATCCATAAAATAACCCAAAATATAGTCAACTAGGTCGTGATGTAATTCAAACCTATCACCAACTAGTTAGATCAATTGTAAAGTATGACATGACTATTATAAAAACCATAAGGACTCTTAGGATGTTCTATACTCTTTTCACTTCTTGACATAAATTGAAATTGGTCACAAAGGAGGCTAAGCAAGTAAATGACTATGATGCCCAAAACCTTAATTTTATCAAATCTACCCTAAACTTTGTTAATCAAGGCTTTAGATGAATATATCAAGGACATTAAAGAATGATATCCCAATTTATAGGGAAAACAACATGATAATCATAGTTTTGAATGGTATGGAGAGAGATTAACCTGTTAGCTCAAGCTTGTTAGCATTTTGGTAACTTAACTGGGAAGCATGCATGTTATGCTTAAGAACTAGACCATTACATCTCTTTTAGACTCATAAAACCACACTTACATTTGGTAATAATAGTGAAAAATATTATTCATGACTATGAGACTCTTTTTACTTCAAATAAGACAACTTTTTCCTCCAAAACAAATAATGAAATGAAAATAAAGTAAGGAAACTAGACTAACAAAATACATGTGCTGGCAAAGCACTTATTAAAAAAAATGTAAGCAAACTAATGTGATTGATATCTCTTTGAGGAAATATAAATAAAATACAACTAACATTCAAATAATCCTCCTTTAGGATTAAAAGGAATGTTTTATGGATCACATACTTCATGAGGTGTGCAATGACATATGAAATCACATTTGATAAAACTCTTCCTTGGTTGAGCCTTTTTCTTGACTGACAACACATTTGACATACCTTGTAAGAGGACTACATCATCAAATATATCTCCAATGAACACATATTATTCTTATTCATTCTCTACCTTCTTTAGTTTTTCTTCTTTAGTAATGGTCTCCAACATGGCTAGATATTGGTTTGTAAGATCAGTTGATTCATGAACCTCATATTATTTATTGAAGTAACATACCTAGTCATTAGTATCCTTTTGATGACTTTTAACTTGTATATAATTATCTCCACAAATGATATATTTTTTTTCCTTGATAAGTTATGTCCATAAGTGATACTCATTGTCTTCCAAGAGTACATGAAGGTATGCAAATGGAGAGAGAGGATGATAACCCATGTTGAGTATCTCAAACAAATAACCATCTAGTGAGGTTGCCTCTTGAAAAGGTAAATTTGTAAGACTATCACTCTCTAGCTTATTTATTGGTTCACCAAAATTGTCTCTTATTGCCTTATTCAACTCATAATCACCTAAGAGAAGTGAGTAACCTGATTCCAAAGCTTCAAACAAATCTTCACTATACTCTTAACTAGTACAAAGGAGATCAAATCAAGAATTTACCTTCTCTTCTTCATTTTCAATCACATCAAAATTAATCTCTAGAAATAAGTCAACATCCTCATCTTTTATTTCAACCTCTTCATTTGGTTTGAAAGATAAAATGCCTTTGATCTCACCAAAGGGAGTACCAATAAAGATTTCTTCCTCTTCATGCATGCTTTCTTCTTCTTCACTATATTCACCTTGAAAATCACTTGTAACTATAACTTCTTAATTTATCCGCCATAGAATAGGATCCTCTTTAATAAGGGATATGGTGGGAGGGAAATGAATAATCTCATGAGTTTGCTTTGGAATCAAGGGACTATTCTTGCAATTTGAAATCTTAGGAATGGAAGATTATTGTAGGAATTCTTGGAGAGAGAGTAAGTTGAGTTGTCCTATGAGTGTTTCATCTGTTTCAACAATAATTTCAATCTTCTTATTATCTTATTGAGGTTCCATATTTGCTTAAACTTCATTTTTAACCTTCTGAACTATTTACACTTTTTTGTCTTGAGAGATTTTTTGGATTGATCTCCAAAAGGGAAAAACTATAGGCACGGTGTCTTTTTTGGGATCAAATTCTACAACACTCATATCCTCCTATTTCTCCCAAGACTCAACTACCTATTTCCAAGGTAAGACTTTGAAACTAGTAGGTTCACTTGGAGGTTTAATTGAGTCTCTTGGAGGCTCCATCTGAGAATATTCAATGGCTTCATGAGGATGAGGAACATAAGAGGTCTGGTATGATAAATAGGAGAATTCTTGAAGAGTGATGGGAGGAGTTTCATCAACAATACTTGGCATGGAAAAAATAGGAGTCATATCCTAAGAGGGCCTCCAATATAGAATAGGCTTGTTCTCTTGAGGAAGGGTAGGTGTAGCTGGAAGGAAACTTGGAACACAAGAATTTTGACCCTGGGTAAGAAGAGATGGATAAGGTTATTTGGGTTGGATCTCTTAATTATCCCATCTCACTAACCAATTTACACACATTAGATCATAGTTTTCATTTCATGTAGCTCATAAGTCATCACATATTGATTCTCCTCTCTAGCTATTTTCCACCTACTTGTCAACATCTGCATTGTTTTCCTCATCTTCTCTATGAGGTAAAGAAGTATCACATCCAACTCTCTATCCCACACTCTCATCACCCCTTCAGAATTTATCATATTTGGCTTGAATTCCAATAAGGATAGGGTGGGGGAATCATGATTTTAAGTTATAAATGGAATAGGAGGAAAGTATGATTGTTACAAGTCTTGACAAGGTTGTTGGAGTACATAACTAGGGTCATAGTAAGGCTAATAAGGGTCATCATACTCATGACAATATTGATCATAAGGTTGATAATACTATTGGTAAGGTTGATTAGGTTCATGATAAGGCTCATAAGGATCATGAGAAGTATCATATGGATCATTACCAAGCTGGTGGAACTCATTTTTAGGTTGATAAGGAAACATAGCATAAGAATTTTCCTCATACGTAGTCATGAAAATAACACTAGGATAGTGCAATGAAAATATACTTACTTAGAAACTATGCCTAGAATATTAGAATTAATTTCTTGATATTAAAGTCACTAAATACTTCATGAATAATGTTGATACAACTAAAATTTCACCAAGACCAGCTCCAATGTATCCCACTAGGAGTGCCAAAAATTGTTGTTAATCAGGAGAGTGCCCTTGAGAGAAAGTGTGTTATTTCTCAATCCTTATATAACATGGAATCTCTCCTAAGTGTGGGTGAATTTGTAAGGGAGATAATCTCTAGATAGAGATATTTCCCTTGGTGATTTCACTAAAACTTACTCTTAAACCTACTATCTATTGATTCTGGTAATGGAAAGGGTGAAAAAAGACACTGTTTGTAGTGGTGTTAAAAGGGAAACTAGAAATTAAGGTGATGCACCAATGTTTTATGACCACTTATGATTTCAATGAAAACTCTTATGAAAGTGAGAAAATTTCACACATTCTCTACACTCAAGAATGACTTCTATAAAAGTGTTTTATAAGGACTTAACAAACTCAATTTATGAAAGAAAGGAATGTAAAAGAACTCAACTCACATCCGATGCTTGAACTAAATCCTATCTAGACACTTAATATGACCTATAAAAAATTAAATATATTTTATTAAGGTACAATAAATAGACAATAACATAGGAAAACAAATGCTTTACTAGGTTATATCAATGGAAAACATATACACTTCACTCAAAAAACCTAAAAATGGAGGAACAAAAGATACTTATTTCTCTCAAAAGGTGAGCACAATTTTTAATCCTTTTATCACAACGAAAATCAAATAGTAGTGAATTACATTTTGAAAAATAAATTCAAATAGAAAAAAAAATGCTTAGAGATAAAGCAGCCTTAAAATAGGGGTCTTCAGTCTTAATCTTCTTCCTCTTTAAGTGCTATGTAGAACTTATTCAACCCTTTAAAACATTAATAATAGTTAGGGTATCATGGAAGAGAGAGTTTTTAAAAAATTGGTGACTTTGGAACATGTTCATAATGATTGGTCAAATCTTGACCACTTGGAGAGTGCCTAAATCCTTGCTAGAGCCCATAGATACTAGGTCCTATCTTTATTGAAGAATTGGAATTCCTCCTTGAAAATAGGACTTTAAGTCCTCCTTTAATCTTAATTTAAAAAGTATTATATGACATTAATGATGTCCTTCCATGATCCATGGGATTTTATAAGCCTTTAATTTCAAGTTTGACTTCTTTAACAAGCCTAGGCATTAAAAGGAGAGAAGGCATTTTTAAAGTCTCTAAGACCTTTTAAAATTTTGAAAATTTTATCCAATCAAATATGACTTTCTCTATATTTATATTTGGTGTGGAGAATGTATATTATCCTTGACAAAGCTTGTATAAAGCATTTATACAATGTTTTATTCTTTAGGCCCCTTGGAAAGCTCATTTCCAATAGGTCTTAGAAGCAAAAGGTCTTGAAATAGTATGTCAGACCTAAAACAAGGCCTTTGAAGACCTAAAACACTCACAAATACTCAACTTTTCACCAAAACTATGGATTCTTTCATAATTCCTTGTATCCTTTTTTTCAACAAAGCTCCTTGTCTGGGAGAATCTAGAGATGATAATGAGAAACTAAGCATAGTTAAAGATACCTCCATCCTCTTACATATCCACACAAAATTTGGTGGTCTAAATCTGAGTGTGTCTTTTCTAGCATATTCTTTCAGTCAAATTAGGCCTAATTAGTCCTCCTAGGCCTAGAAAGTGAAGATTGCTCATGAGACCCCACACACATGTGAAAATCCCAAAAAAACACTTTATTCATTTTACCTATGATATCACCATTCTCCATGTAAATATTTTTGATATGGAACATTGTGGAAGTATGAAAACCTTGAAATGGCCATTCGCAAGCTTGCCCTTTTGAAGAATTTTGAGACTAGCTTAAAAGATTTGAATGGTTTAGGCACTTATGAGAAATATTTTCTATAATTTTGAGCTTTTACAGGTAAAATAAGTCTTGAACCATCTCTCCCATTGATTAGCATCAATGCATGCTCTCCAAAACACCTTTTTAGACCAAAATCTTTGAAAAAGTATAATTTTGTACAAACCTATGCAAGTGAAGCTACAACCAAATTACATGTGTAAGACCCTTAGAGTGTCTACACCAACATATTTAGGTTTTAGGTGTAAGTTATGTCATTTTGTGTTTTAGGAGGGTTTAAGGTCTTAAAGATTGTTCATAAAATTGGGATGTCCAATTGACCTCCATATACTTAGAAAATTTTCCTATTATACCCCCTCAACTATCCTAAAAGTATCATATCCCCATGTAAAGTGTGAAAAATGGTACAAGCATCTGAAGTTGTTCTTTGGGTGACTATCTTAGCTTTCCTTGAGTGTGAGAGGTGTCAAAAATGGGTCTTAGGTCTCACAAATCATTCCCAATGATGGGATAAGCTCATAAACCTTCAAATAAATCCCCTCAATGGTTCTAAATGTTCTAAAGTGTTAAACATTCCTCTATATGCATTTAGTACACTAGTCAAGGTGTTTGGGGTTTAAGATTGCCTTACCTTTGCAAGCACTCAAGGGAATTTAGACTAAGAAATATAGTGTTTTTACACCTAATGGTGTAAGTAGATCATTACCATGACTATTTACTTCTATAAAATTCATTTATGATATTTGGAATGCTTGATTTGTGTTTGTATGCATCCAAATCTACTCACTTTATTTAATGTCCCTAATATTCCTATTAGTTGACACTAATTCTACTCATCTCATTTATTCTAATTAATCCCATTAATTTATCCCCCTTTCCTATCCATTTATCTAAAATACCCCTCAATTTTTATTCATGCACTAACCTTATTCATCCCCACCAATCAATTCATTTATCCTAAATCCCTATTATCCCATCCTAATCCCATTTACCTATTATTTGGGAGTTTTAAATTCCCAATGGACCACCTACTAGCCTATGCCTAGAATCTCCTGCACCCCTGGTTACTAATCCCTACCTAATCCCTATCCAATCCCCCATATAATCATCTTTAACCCCTAAGAAGGATTCTAGAATTGTGGAGGCTTCTAGAGAATTTTAATTTTTTTTTAATTCTCCACCATAGATCTCCGCAATCTAACTTTGAATTCTAGCCCTTGATTTCTCCCTCCTTAGTCTATTTAAACAAATCCACTCCTCCATAGAAGATCATCTAAGGATCTTATAGACTCTCCATGCCAATCCAATTCTTTAATCTATCATCAACATCCTTAATCAAGCAATCACCATGTTAAAATTTTGAGTCAAGGTAAGCAATCTTATCATCTTATTTTTTTTATTGTGCTTAATCATGGTTTGGATCACTTAGCTTTAGGATCATAGTTTTGCTTTTGAATTTTGTTTATCTAATTGCATTTATTCCAAATGGATCTAAACTTTAACTAAGTAGTTTGATGTTTGAGTGTTTAAATTTCATAGTTTAATTCATAGAGCTTGAATTTTACCCTACAATATGGTGACCATGGTGGAAGAGGCACTCTCTTAATCTTTTATTTTTTAGATTTTATGTGTTTGAATAGGCTTAGAGGTTCTATTTTGAAGAAGATTTGTCATCTCAAATATTTCAAATATCCCATTCACAATTATTGCTAAGATCTAGGTTTGTAATTATATATATAATAGTGTGAACACAACCCATCTTGTCTTTTTCCTTATCAATAATGTTAGTTTAATACACTAACTCAATTCTTATTTTTTTATTTTTTTAAAATATTATAAATGACAAGGGTTTTGTGCAATGACATATATTAACAAATCATCATCTATCACTTTTTATAGACTTGTATATGTGCTCAGTGTTATTTTTTATTTTGATTGGTCTTTTAAGGCTAACTTATCCCTAGAAAAATTTTAACTTATCTACAGTCTGATCTCAAACCCTCATGGCTGCAAGGGCTTGGTTTTTACCATAATTCATGGTGGGTTATGCATGCTTGAGCCTATGGCTTTTCTTTATAAATATATTAGGCTTTTTATATATGAAGTAAATTTTACATATCACTTCTGTTATGTGTTATGATTTATGTCGCATGTTCCTTTGTAAGTATTGGTTTTGAACATATTTACAAGTAGTCACCTTTGTTCATTGATTTCTCAAACAATGTTACAAATGGAATGTAAATATTGTTTCAAAATGTCTTCCTATGGAGATCTTAGATAAGGTAACTATATTCTTATCTACAGAAAATAAATACTAACATTTGTGCCCAACAATGCCCAAAAATGAATCAAGAAATCCCTCATTTTTGAGTTAAAATAGCTATCTTAGAATTTGTGAGGGATTAAAGGTTGTAATTTGTATGACATCCCTAGAGAATGTAGAAATAAATAAATATATGTACAATCTAGGCCACTCTTTTAATTATATTTTTAGTTTGTGAAGGTCATTTAGATGGTGTTAGTCTACAATTTTGTTTCTTTTAAGTGAACATCAATTAGCTTGCATGGCACTTTGTGTTTTTGTTTTGCATATTAAATATTTTTCTATTCTTTTGAGACATTCTATCAAATAGTTTAGCTATGAATTTTGGCAAACAGTTGAAACCTATTGCTATACTTATTTAGATGCAAACATTTAGCAAAATATCTATTTGTGTCTTAATGCTTCTTCCACATATTTTGTAGTCATAAATTTTCATTTCTTTGAGACATTTTGTCAAATAGGTCATGCGTATTTATATTTTTTACAAAAAAATTAACTTTCCACTTACACTCTGATCTCAGTGCAAGGACATTCTAGGTAAGGGAATCGTACCATTTATATTTTTTGTTATTACTTTAGATATTTTGTCAAATGGTTACAGCACTACACATTATAGGATGATGCTAAAGGTCTAAATGTCAATCCATAAAATAAAATAGTATCCATATTCCCTCCCTCAAAAGGTTCTAGATTGGTGTTGAAAACATTTCAAATTATACCCATTTGACCATGCACTTGGTGTTAAAGATAACATCATTAATACAAGGGGCATTTTATAATTAATTTTGTTAGGATGGAACCATGAGCCTGCTGTTATAATATGCTTAGGTTCTATTTTTTTTGAGTGGCATGATTTGGTTTATGGTTATATGTGGCATCTAATTCATTTACCTTTAGACATATCAAGGATGTAATAGTGTCCATTATAGTATTACGGTTTTGATTAAAATAGTCTCCAGTGCTTAAATCCTAGTGAGGTTATATCTAATAGCCTATAGTAACATATATGTCATAGACTACATGTATTTTATGCTTCTCATCTATCTACCCTCATTTATATCTC
The DNA here is from genome assembly GCA_037957365.1 of Torreya grandis. NCBI lineage: Eukaryota > Viridiplantae > Streptophyta > Pinopsida > Cupressales > Taxaceae > Torreya > Torreya grandis. Next base: position 1,037,981 of record JARHVA010004217.1, read on the forward strand.
TATGTATTGAGCATTAAATATAAAATCCTAGAATGATACTCCAGCTAGGCATGTCCAGATCAGTTGTTGCCCTATTTTTAGGAAAGATTAAATGAAGACATGATAGATTGAGGCATTTTGGCAAGTTGTAGCCATTTTAATATGTTCATTATCTTTCCATAAAATTTTGTTATTATGTACCACAAAACTAATTAAATACTAAGAAATTTTTTTAATAAATATGGTCTTGACTAGATAAAAAAAAGTGAGTAAACAAACTTTGTCAACAATAATTAGTCTTATATTAATTTTTAAATAATTTTATTAGTCTCACCTCATAGTCATAATTTTTTAGTCTACGGTAATCATAGTATGTCATAAGTTTTGTAAATACATCAATTAAATGTTTATTTTGTCACAAAAGCATAAGAGATTTAATATCACTGTTAATTAACTTGTTTCTAACTTGCAGATAAAATGATCGTCAAAGATAAAATTATCAAATTACTAATATTCACTATGCAACTGCTAATTATTTATGTTACAAGTTCCCTCTTTTAAGTACCATAATCAAATTACTAATCGTGTGCTTGTAGGCCACCTATCAAAGATCCATTTTGGCACTTTAAAAATAATTTTTGAATCATTTTAATCATATATTTTCATTGTATATATAATTTGGTTTTGTATATTCTTATCTATCTCTTGCATCTTATAAATATATCACATTTAATCTTAATCAATCAATTAATCTTTCTATCTGCCTATCTATATCCTGAGGGATATGGTGGTGTATGATCTCCTCTTTACATCCTTGCAATGATTCTTGGAGGATCAAAAACCACATATAAACCCCCCCCCTTCTCTTTCTTTTCTAAGGGGCTATTGACCGTGGATTTCACCACCATGCACTAGGCTAAACTCCATATTCTGATGAGGTATAAAAATTAGGAGAGATGCCATTTGAGCCTAAGTAGAATTCCCCATAAAATATTCCATGGAGTGAGGGGTGGTTAAGCTCTAATACATAAGGTGGTTAGATAGCATCCTATATAGACTTGGGGCCCATTGTACCTTTACATATATAGGGGATTCACCTAGAGATCCCATACAAACCTAGCATAGGATCCTTTGACCATAATAGGTGCCTCCCTATTGGAGTCAGTATTATATCCCAAGTAACCTTCATGTACAAATGGGGTCAAGAGGGTGCAATCGATTCCATAATGGGTCACCAACATATAGTCACACCCATAAATCCATTTGATGTTGTAAGAATTAGGTTATACACCCTTAATTTTACTAATCATAGGTTTTATGGCTTGATTATTTTGATGTGTGTTGTGCTAAACAAGTGTTTTTTTGTGATCTGAGTCAATATTTACCTAAACCTATATACCTATATAGGTATTTTTCACATACCATCTTATATATCCTTGCCTCATCATTCTATCATCTTGTACATCATGTCATCCCTTTGTATATATCATCTTATATATCTTAGTCATCATCCCATTATACCTATTGTCTCTTAAACATATCATACTATCTCCCATCACCACCTTGACTTAATCTCCTCCTATTCCAACCATATCCACCCCCCATTTGTCATCACCCCATCACTTTTATATCTTAAACATCATCTTGTATATCCTTGTCTTACCCTCTTATACATATCTTTATTCTCTTATAAATCTTTCTAGTCATATCTTATCACTAAACCTACCCATAATTTGTATATCCTAAACATCATCTTGCATATACCTTCATCTTGAACATCCTTATCATCATCCCCTTGTACATAATTTGTTCTCTTGTACATCCTTATAGTGATATCTTATCTTGGTCTCACTGGTCATTCATCATACCCCATCACATATCATAATCACTCATCATCCTCATCAAGTCTACTCTATCTATAACCAATCCTTTTGTCTTGACCTTGGCTTCATCACTCATCTAATCCAACCTCATCTTATCTCATCCTAGTTGGCCCTTTTTGGTTGCACTTGAGTCCAAAACCAACCCTATCTCATCATCATTTATACTTGTTCTTGTCACATTGTCCTGTCATCTTTATCACATAGTCATATCCCATCTTATTTTGAGAAAATTAGTCCAAGACTTGAGCTAGTCTTCTTGTTATCCTTACATATAATATAATCACCCTAATCTATTAATAATTCATTACTTGATTATATCTCATGCTTAGTTGATATTCCAATAGTTTCTTATCACTTTGATAGTTTCAATCTAACAACCCATCAATAATTAATGTAATCATCGTGCCTATTCATAACTAGAACCCATCATATCATCCTCTTTCTTTTTATAATCTAGACACCCATCAGATCCCCAATCTTTTTTCTAGCTTGAAAACTAAGCATCATTGATAGGTTGATAGCACCTATTGTACTATTGGTTTGAAATCTGATCATAGCCTTTAATTCATTAGTCTATATTATCCCCATCCTCATCCATTATAATATCTTGGTCCTTAGAAACCAATTTGTTCAAGAAACCATCCTTAGCCTACCTCCATCATTTATCCTTTATCAAACCACTACCATGAAGCTAGACCCTACTCTCATAGACCAATATATAGATGCCAATAAGGATGAGATCTTCTTACTATTCCTCATGATGGGTGTTCCACTTCTAAAAGGTGTTAAAACCCTTTAGCTTATTGTACCCCCCATCCAAACCTCATCTTCTGAATCCCACACCAATCCTTCCTCTGTTATTCATAAACAATCAACTACCCATTCACATACTAGCAAAGGGAATCCAATCTTGGCCACCTCATCTACAACTAGTTTATCCACCTAGTAACATCACCAACCATCTAATCCAAAGTACAATACTTACACCTCTAACTCACAAAGTGAAGTGGGTTCTTATACTCCTCTTCCTATGTCCTTGGAATCCTTTTTTAAATAACTAGTCATTGCTAACATGATGCCCTATCTACCTATCTAACATCTTGATCCCACTAATCCTAAGCCCTCTTAGTATAAAACAAACCAACACTATTTATATCACAAAACTTGGGGGTATATTATTAATTTAAGTTAACTTTTCCAAGATTTTGTCAAAGACCTCATCGACCATGGTGACATAGTGATTGAGGATGAACCAAATGAATCTAAATCTTTGGGTAAACAAAAATAGGAATGCCAAGATTCCATTCCCACTCATGATCAAACCCTTCCCCTTCTGAGCTAATGTCAAAATACCACACCTATCTCCCATGATTCCCCCATCCTCAATAAATATTCCATCGAAGACAAGTCTATTCCCCATGAGCCTAGTCCCCCCATTATTCATGAATCCTTCTATATCACAAACCCCATGTTGAGAGGTCAATTGCAGATAATGAATCTTCTACTAGTATCATTTTGTATTATATATTAAAGTTATCATTACATCCCACACAAGTATTATTTGCATTAGGATCATGTTTAACACTAATATCTAAATTAGATTCCTTATTAGAAACATCATCCCTTATTAATATTGATACTAATAATGTCTATCCCATTGAGGATAACTCTAATCCAAGAACATCACATACAACACCAACCATATATTTTAATCCCAATCAGGATGATGAAGTCAAAACAAATTTCTTACAAGATTTATCTATTGATTATTGTTAGAGTGAACTTGATCTTATTTTGGATGCATCTACTATATCTAGTCTTAGTGATCCTTTTATTGATCTTGAGTAGATATTCTCTAATGTCAAAACTAAGTCTCTTAAGAACCCCTATCAGGTCCATGTTGTCCCATCACCACTCATTGACTTCATCATATCATCTCCCCCACCTCCATCCATTATTTATCCTTTTCTTCCCATCGATGATCATTTCATCACCTCCCTCCATAGGGATGAACATGAACATACATCATTGGACTCTTCATTGAATAATATAATATGTGACATAAATATAAAAGTCCAAGACCATATTCTATAAGTCAATCATAATAATAAAGTCATCTTTGATCCCATAATTCAAAATCAAGAAGAGTTAAAACATTAGCCTAATCCAAAAGTGTCTTCCCTTAGTGAAGCCTAAAATTAGGTATTGAGGGACTATCAAATTCAAATCAATCATCATCGAAGTCAAAGTCAAAAATCAATCTCCCTTAGTGAAGCCCAAAATAGGCATCAGAGGGGATTTAAATTCAAATCCCATCAATAAATCAAAATAATGTCAAAATCATAGCTGATAATTCATTTAATGATCAGCTCAAAGATGAACGATAAAGTCAAATTGTCTTAGATCTCTTGCAATCCTTTATCACATAGCACCAATAAAATTTGGAACATATAACATCTCTAATGATGTATATGATTTCTATTTTTGATCTACCATCACTCGTCACACCATCCTCTCATGATCTTTTTCTCCATCCTAGTCCCATACATCCCCATCAAAATCCAATCACATCCATATCCCCCCACCTTCCTGGGTAGTATTGTCTCTCCTAGGGGTGATGAATAAACCTGGTCTAGATATCTAGAGGGGTCACAATTAAGAATCACTAAAGGTCACTTGGACATTAATACATCTAATAATAGTGACATGATCCTAGCACCATATTTCACTAGAACTAGTTTTGGTTAAAATTGATTTCTAGCATCATGGTAAAATAATATATTGTCTACATTGTACCTCAACACTTGGGGGAAAAATTCATCCATTTCATATCCCTTGTCTTATCCCTCATCAACCTTTTCTATATAACCCATCCATGTATATCTTATCCCTCAATTACCTTCCATCACATCATGCATCTTGTCTATCATGCCTTCCTATATTGACCTTCATAAGGAAGTAGAAGGTGTCTTGAGACATGTTCTCTAACCATCTTGGCATATCCTCCAATGGATACTCAGGTAACTATCTATCTAGTTCCTCCATGATGTGGTCATTAGAAATCCTTAGTCCCTTATCCTTGGCCCTCATTCCCATTTTCTATATCACCCTCATATTCTTATCACTTTTTGTGCTTTTCTATTATAAATATAATGTTGATGCTAAAGTCTAGCCCAACAAACTAACATGCTAGCACTTTTATATAAGACTAAGATTTTACATGCTCACCCAAAGCACACAACCTAAGACTGGTTCTTATAGGTTTTTATTTCAAAATAATAATTAGTTTTTTTCTATATGTCAAACATTTATTTAATTATATATTCCATAAATGCAAAGATAAACTATTACAATCCTTGGAGTTCTAAGTTCTACTACCATAATTACACAAATTAGCAACATTACAGTTTTAGAGTTACTTATTATAAAATAAAAGATGTGTTATAATTCATGATAAGTAACTCACATGACATAATTCATTATGAACACAATAATTTTGATAAAACCCATAACTTCATATATTAAGATTAAGCATCACAATAACAATACATCCATCCATTCTCAATTCTATGATCTTTTACAATTGGGGTATTTATACTTGTTTATCCTTGACCAAGTGTTTACAATCATTAATGAATAAATTAATTATATAATGAACTCCCAATAGATTGGGATTCATGGCATTCAAAAAACTATCCTCTTAAGGACCTAGGCCTTTGCACCCCATATATCCACACTCTATGCTAGAACCTTACTATCGTGTGTTCCTCTCCTTATGGGCCAGTGCAAAAATTCCTATGAAAAAGGTTTGAGTGTCCCATTTAAATCATTACCTTAACTTATCCCACTTCCCATGTGATCCCCTAGTCTTCTACTTCAATTCTAAGTCTTAAGTCCTCAGGTTCCTCATGACTAATTCTTATTTGATAGGGTCCTCTCACATTGGTCCATCTGCACCATTATCCTCTTATGCCCTATAGGTTTTGTGCCATGGTGATTCTATGGCTAACAGTTTCCTCTCCATGGTCCTTATTTGACAAAATGGATAATACTTAGCCAAAATTTGGGGCCAACATTACCCCATACGAAGCACTTAGTCCATCTTTAACTAAGTCATGCTAGCGACACCCATCAAAAATTTAGGTCCCATCTGCTTGATTTCCTTCTTAAAATTATCCTAATGTGATAATGCCTTGCACACCTTGGAATTTATTTCTTCTATGTCCCCTTTCAATTTATTCATCTCCTTAGGTTGGCTAGAGTTATCATTGGCCTTCTTTACCGATTCATCTAGGGTGCAGTAGTATCCTTCCAGATGTCTTCAAGTATAGAGACCTCTTTATCAACCTATCCTTAGAGGGATACAAAAATTACATTTAGTTATTGATGATATGTGTTGATTATTTCCTCCGTCATATCCACATCCTTGAATGCCTTGGTGTGCTTAACATGATCCTTTATTAAGATTGTATCATAAGCCATCTGCTACCTCCAAGCTTCTTTAGCTTGGAGTTAAGTCTCCAAGATTTTATTTGGGTGTGAAATCCATGCAAAAATTCCATCCAAAATGGGGATAACTTCCCCAACCTTTTCTAAGATGTACTTGTAGACGTATATTGCCTTGGTGAATTACTCTACTAGCTTTATTCCCTCATCTTTCAACATGGGTTACTCCTTGAATTACTTCAGCAAGAGGTTCATCAGGGTTTCTAATTTTCCTATGGCATCCCCATTAAGAGGTATGCCATCTACTAGCACCAATTCCTATCACAAAATTATTTTACAGAGGTTTAAATCTTTCACTTTTGCCTTACAGCCTCTTAGATTTTTTGCTTCAAAGTTGTCACTTCCTTGATGAGCACTTGTTTATATGCAAAAAATTTATTATGCATACACACAATTTGGGTATGTTTTCTTTTGACAGTGCATGCATCAGAATATAAAAAATGTTTTGGTGCATGATATCCATAGCCAAATTCAAAAGTGTAATGCTTTCTAGGAGAGGGGATATTTTTTGAGGATCAATCCGTAGTGGCTTGGGTAGTGTACGAGCATTAGGTCCTAAAGAGAGGTTGTCTTGAGGGAGGTAAAATTCTCATTCCTCATTATACATGTCTAGGAGAAAATACACCTAATTTTTCGTCTCAAAGGTTGCATCCTTTGGAATGAAGTGAAACCATAGATAAAACATCCTATCAGGGATGCCAAATTGATAATGCTTACATAGATTTGTAGATGCATCATTTCTAGGATATTTCATGGACCCAACTAGTTCCTTACCCTTACTAGGTTCATACTCTAATGTGACCTCTTCATTAATAGCCATGGGAATGCTACCAATGGCTCTTTTGTTCTATTCTTCCTCATTACCCTTATTAAGTTGTGGAGCTAAAAGCTTCACTGATGCAAATGGAGGAGGTTGCTAAGTGTTACAGTAACCAATGTCAGTCTGATCAACTGACATCAGTCATCTTCAGTGTACACATTAACTGACATCAGTTATGTGTCGGCCAACATTGGTCAAATAGGAACTGACATTGGCAACCTGTGTGTGTGTGTGCATTTGCATGTGCTTCTAGAACTGGTCTAATTTTAGACAGACAGTTAGTTTGTATGTAAAAGACTAATTTTAGTCTTGAGTCTGCATTTCTAATTATTGTATTTAGGAAGTCTAATTATTGTTTGTATGGGATCTATTTAATAGACCCATGGGGTTGTATTGTAATCAAGGATAAGGAAGAGATCTAGAAGGATCAAAAGGACTTATCAAGGACAAGGACAAGGGTTCTTCCAAGTGTAAGATTGGTTGATCTGTAGGTGTGCAAGATCAGGGAGATCTACATGGTAAGTAAGGTCAGTTGATCTGTAGGTGTGTGTGTGTGCAAGGTCAAAGGAGATCTATGGGGTAGCAAGATCAAGGAGATATGCAACACAACAAGCAGCAAGATCAGGGAGATCTACTTGGAGTACTTTGAGTACTTGGTGGACTAGAAGTAGGAAACAACGGTTGAGTTGATTGTCACTTACTAGTGGAAACAACAACTCGGTTATTGAGTTGATTGGTTTGTAATTGAGAGAGAGAGAGCTCTTGAGGGAGAATTACTGTACACCCAAGAGGTGTGGGAAGAGTGATTTCTTCATTGTATTTCCTTATGGAAGAGTGTTAATACAAGATTGTATTGTCTCTCATATTCTGTGCTATTTCTAAATTCTAGTTACTTATTACTTCTGGTTTAATTCCATGTTTAGTTGCTTATACAAAGGTAATCAATTATGCTCTTAAGGAGTGGGATCCTGACAAGTGGTATCAGAGCAGGTTGCAGGTTCATCAGAGCTTGGTTCACTAACACCTTGGTTTCAGAGTGTGTTAAGTGTTTGTTGATTACAGGTCACTCTCAGGGGTTTCTAATTGAGTGGGAGTAAAGCAATGGCAGAAGAAAGTAAGCTAAGAATGGAGAAATTCAATGGCAAGAATTATCAATTACTATATTTTGGAAAGAAAGAGCAGGTAAAGAAAGATTGTTGGTTGGTAAAAGATCAGCATGAAGGAAATAAAGAAGCAAATGATGTAGGTATTGTTGCACAGGTTGCTCTTATATGTTCCTTGGATAAAGTAGAATCTTGGATTTTATATTTTGTTGCCTCTTTCCATGCAACCCCAAATAGAGTATTTTTCCATGATTATGTCCATGGAGACTTTGGAAAGATTTATTTAGGGGTTGGTGAGCCTTGTCAAATTGTTGGCAAAGGGGAAGTGCGGCTGAAATTGCAGACGGGAAACACATGGGTGTTAAAGGATGTCATGCATGTCTCAGTCCTGAAGAGGAGTCTAATTTCTATAGGAAAGTTGGGTGATGAGGGTTTCACAATAACTCTCATAGTGAAATCTTGGAAAGTTTCCAAGGGTGCACTTGAATTAGCATGTGGTAAGAAAGTAGGTACTCTTTATCTATCTACTTGTATTACTGATTCTCCTTCTGGTTTATCTACTTCAGATGTAAAGGCAAAGATGTGGATTTGTAGGCTTGGTCACATGAGTGAGAAGGGAATGTAAGTTCTTAAGAGGAAATCTGATGTCTTTAACAAACGTAAGAACTGGAAAGCCTTGGTTTTCATGGAGAAGATGATGGACAGAGATCAGCTCAAGGGGCTGAATAATTTTGAGCTGGGCAGTTTGGACAAGGTTGTGATCTAAAATGAGCTCATAGGTAAAAATCATCACTCACAGGAAAACACAGTTACCAACGTCAGTCAGGTGAGAACCAACATCGAACAGGTAGGAACCAACGTCAGTCATGTGCAGACTGAAGTCAGTGATGTCAGGCAAGTGGACACTGATGTTGATCAGGGAACCAACATTGGTGATCAAGAGGAATCGACATCGGTTAGGTGCAGACCAAGGTCGGCCAGAGGTGACCGAGATCGGTCACTATTAAAATGGATTTTGGGTGGACAACAAGCTGTCAAGGAGTCTCAAATGCCCATGTGGAGGACTAAAAGGGTAAGTAAGCCTCAAATTCATTATTCCCCTTTTTTATACTACTTGTTGCTCACTGATGGTCAAGAACCAAAAAGTTTTGAAGAGGCAACGTAGGTAGAATCCAGGAAATAGTGGGAGCATGGCATGAATGAGGAAATTGATATCTTGGGAAAGAACCAAATGGGAGATTTGGTAGAGTTTCCAGTTGGGATGAAAGCACTGAAAGATGAATGGATTCCCAGGTTAAAGAAAGGAGAGAATGGACATGTGAGACAGAAGGCCAGGTTATATGGTCTTGAGCAAGCTACAAGACAATGGTGTTTAAGGTTTGACAGGTGTATGACAAAGCATGGCTTTAGTCAATGTCAATGTGACCATTGTGTTTATTTTACTAGGTTGGATAATATTAGCTACATTATCTTGTTACTGTATGTAGTGTATATGCTTGTTGCAAGGTCACACATGCAGGAGGTTGCTGAGCTAAAGGTAAATTTGGTTCAGAGGTGTGCCATGAAGGATTTAGAAGCAGCAAATAAATTCTTTGGCATGAGTATTTCTAGAGATAGGGAAAGTCACAGGTTGATTTTGTCTCCAGACGATTATGTGAATAAGGTAGTGGAGAGGTTCAATATGTAGGATGCAAAATCAGTTAGCACACCTATGGTTGGACATTTCACATAACAGTGTCCTAAATCACATGATGAGGTTGAGTACATGTGTACTAGACTTGATATTACCCAAGCAGTGGGAGTTGTCAACAAGTTTATGGCCAATTCAAGAAAGGAGCACTGAAAAGCAGTTTAATGGATTCTCAGGTATCTGAGAGGGACCAGCAGCAGGTATACATGCTATGTAGGGTCAAGCACTTCTCTACATGGGTATGTATATTTAGATATGGTAGGTGACTTGGATGATGGGAGAAGCACCACAAGATATGTGTTCATTGTTGGTGGTATGGTGGTTAGCTGGATTTTTGAGATGCAGAAGGTTGTTGCAGTCATGGTGGCTAGCAAGGATAAGAACCCTATGGAAATGTTAACAAAGCCAGGAACAAAGGAGAAGTTGAATATTCATTAAAATTCTATTGGTCTTCAAGATTGAACTTGAAGAGGGATACAAGCTAGGAAACAAAATTAGATGATGTATAGGTACAGGTATAGGTGTAGTTGTTTATCTCCAAGTGGGAGATTGTTAAGTTATGGAGCTAAAAGCTTCACTAATGCAAATGGAGGAGGTTGCTAAGTGTTATAGTAACCATCATTAGTCTGATCAACCAACATTAATCATCTTTAGTGTATGTAGTAACCAACATCAGTTATGGGTCAGCCGACATCGGTCAGATAGGAACCAATGTCGGCAACCTGTGTGTATGTGTGTGTTTGCATGCGCTTCCAGAACTAGTCTAATTTCAGATGGACAATTAGTTTGCATGTAAAAGACTAATTTTAGTCTTGAGTCTGTGTTCCTAATTATTTTAATTAGGAAGTCTAATTATTGTTTGTATGGGATCTATTTAATAGACCCATGGGGCTATATTGTAATCAAGGATAAGGAAGAGATCTAGAAGGATCAAAAGGACTTGTCAAGGACAAGGACAAGGGTTCTTCCAAGTGTAAGATTAGTTGATCTGCAGGTGTGCAAGATCAGGGAGATCTACATGATAAGTAAGGTTAGTTGATCTATAGGTGTGTGTGTGCAAGGTCAAAGGAGATCTGCGGGGTAGCAAGATTAAGGAGATCTGCAACACAACAAGGAGCAACATCAGGGAGATCTACTTGGAGTAATTTAAGTACTTGGTGGACTGGAAGTAGGCAACAATGGTTGAGTTAATTATCACTTATTGGTGGAAACAACAACTCGGTTATTGAGTTGATTGGTTTCTAATTGAGAGAGAGAGCTCCTGAGGGAGAATTACTATACACCCAAGAGGTGTGGGAAGAATGTGATTTCTTCATTGTATTTCCTTCTGGAAGAGTGTTAATACAAGATTGTATTGTCTCTCATATTCTGTGTTATTTTTGAATTCTAGTTACTTATTACTTCTGGTTTAATTCCATGTTTAGTTGCTTATACAAAGGTAATCAATTGTGCTCTTAAGGAGTGGGATCCTGACAATCCTCTTTGCCATAAAGTGGTTCAACATCAAACAACATGTTATTATAGGTTAATTTCTCCTCTCATGCTAGTGAGGGAGTCTTCTTGAAGTCAAAATCTAACCTATAAATATGTACTTCAAAAATGTCATACTAGGGTGCTTGCTTGGTGGTCTATTGCTAGGTAACTCTTCAAGTAGATGATTTGGGAGGATACGGTTATGGAGTAACCTTAGGGGGAGAAGGTGGAGGTAGAAGTGGAGGAACTATTGGTGGTAGAGATTTGGGAGGATAAGGTTGGGGAGAATAAGGGTGTGATGGAGAAGGGCACAATGGAGATGGAGAAAAGTGAGGTAAAGATGAAGATGAGAGAGGTGGAGATGGGTAAAGAGGTATGGGGCATAGTTGAGGGGTTTGGGTAGTATTTTGCCAATTCTATGGATCCTTTTGTCCACTTATGCTGGCACCAAGCTCTATCCACTTTTTATTCAATGGGGGTGCCTTTAAGAGCTTCTCCTTAGGGTCTCCAGCCTTAGGATCCCACAACATGTACAACAAGTGGTGAACTTGTTTGCCCACCATTATCTGATTTACCTTGATATGTATTACGTTTATCTCAATCTTCTCCTGATAGGCCTTCTTGCTTAGATATATGAACATCTTTTAGAGAGTATGAATCTCCATATAAATCTTTTTAACTTCTAAGATAATGGGCTATACATCATGTATCTAGTTCATGGAGTGTGCAAATTACCATAGTAAGAAGGAATATGGTAACTTTAACCATGTAGAGATATTTCCATAAGGGTTCATCTTGATGCACATAAGGGAGAAGTACTACTTCATGAAAAACTAGGCTTACTCAGTAGCCAAGGGGGTAAGTCCTTTAAGATGTGCCACTCATTCCTGAATGTTGCCTTCATCCCATTAAACCAATACCTCATCTTCATTTTTTATGAGGGGGTGATGTGTTGAGGGCCTGTGAATGCCTTATATCATTTATTATAGGACTTGTGTGTGGGAGGGTATACCCACATCAGTGCTTCTGAGCTATGAACTAGCACACTAATTTCATCAAAAACCATTAAGAGAAGGAATACCCCCATGGGAACCTACACTAAGGCATCTGTTGGGTCTTCTTCACATCCTCAATGATATTCTCACTAAAATACATAGCCTAGTTTTATTTTAGTCCCTGAGTGACTTGGTGGGCTATATGGAGGTGCACCATGTCAACCTCTTTCCATCGATCATTCCTACTAATCTTGGTCATAATGATTTATGCTTCAACTTGAAGGGACAAATCTTGTAGGTTCTTGATGTGCATGATATAGCCCTACTTCTAGTACATGAGCACCATGGCAGTCCTTTGGATCTCCTCAGTGTCTATCAAGTCATCAATAACACTCAACCATGAGCATTACATTCCCATGACCTTGTTTCTCCTTTTAGGCATGAGCTTCATACTACACCCAACAAAGTAGATATAGTACTCATGGATGTGTGATAGAAAGAACTAAACTAGCTTTGTGGGTTATCCAAAGTATGGTAAATTGAAGAGATGGAAAAACCCTGCAATATCCAATTGGTTGAAGATCTTAAGATCAAACACCACCTAATTTTTAGTGTTCTGGTGGTTAACCTAGTAGTCATTCTGGAGTTCAACCTCATTTCCAAGTTGTTGATTATTATAATCAAAGGTTATGCAAGTATAAACCTTGGAGATCTAATTTCATGAATGCAACACCAATTTTGGATACTATATTTTCTCAATTAATAGAGGTAGGGGAGGGGGTGATGGATCCTTCTTTATCGGGGAAGATTGAGCCTTATTTTCTTTTTTGTCCTACTTGTTTCTTCTTCCTCTACATGTTGAACTTGTTCTTCTAGAGTCTCTTCCATAATAAGAACCATGCCTCCTTCATGCACCTCTTCTTCCTTTGGTGTTATAGGTAGTTTAGTTTTTTAGGCCTTTTTCTTAGAATGCATCACCCTCTGAGGTGCCCAAAGGTTGATGCATGGTTATCCAATGTTCCCAAATGAATACATGGTTGAGGTTGACTGCTTCAAATTTTTTAGCTTGAATATCCTCTAATAGTGTAATTATTCAACCTAAAAGATATAAATTTTGACATTACCCTTATGTTTATTTCACATAACCAAACTTTTAATACTTATCTACAAATTTTTAATGCCCTCTATAAGTTACTATGGAAATGAATTCACTTTGATCAACTCTAGATTCACTTTTCTTGGCTTTGATATTATCTTGTTCTCAAATTTATTAATCTCAAATACTCATAAAGGTAAAAAATAAAACATTTTTAAATTGCCTATATATAAGCTCAAGGGGGATTCACCATCATTAATACCTTTCCTTTGCCCATCACTTCATATTATTAATGTACATCCTTAATGACCACTACGCTTCAATCCTCACTTTTGGTAATAAATTCAATTAATGGTATTGTCATGTCACAACATTGGAACCCTTTTTACCATAGTTATTCTTTCTACATTAATGGCCTGTCCCATCTCATGCCTTCTTTTTGAGTGGATGATAGCTATGTTTTGTGTTTTCCTTACTGTGGAAGAAAATTGTCCTTCAAAATTCAAACTAATGATGGGAACACCCTATCCTTAGGCTTTATAGTTTGAGTGTCTTAAATCACTTGTGCACCCTTAATGATTTACATGCCTAGGTTCCTTGTGCCCTGAGAACTTTTCACACTTGGATACTTTTCACACCTATGTAATCTATGCACTTGAGTCAAGTTAAGATTTTTTATTTCTTTCTACCCCACACTAAAATGAGTCATGGTCCTCCATGAAATAAAAACAAAACATTAACAAAAATTACATTAATAAATGTTTGCACACAACAAAGGCAATATTCTTATTGAAAATAAGAAATATTAATATAATGGAAAAAGCCTTATTGATTTACAAGACTTCAACTATTTAGAAGTGAAATACGGCCAGAGCCAACTTCCATTATAATGCCTAAGAAGTAACTAGTCATCCAACCTTTGTAATCGACATGCTCTGATAGGTTGAATGTTGTGAATGATGAAAGGACCATCCAAGTTAATCCAAAGTTTTTTAGGATGGCATGAAAATTTGGAGTCATATAGTAAGACTTTCATGCCCAGAGTAAAATTTTTGTGCTTTAAGTGTCGATCATGCCATGCCTTTTATTTGCATTTTTCTACATCTTGACTCTAATGAGTGAGGAACCAAGCTAATTAAGTTGTAACAAAGTATATACTAATTCTTTCAAGAATGCCTCTTCATCTAATTATCCTATGTTCACTATACATAGAGATAGTATTAAAAACTCAACCAATAGGCTTGCCTCCTTGACATACACCAAATTAAAGGGTGTGCTTTTATTTAGGCACTTGTAGGTTATTCGATAATCCCATTGTACCATAGACACCTTATCATCCCAATTAATTTGGCCAGTATTTCATATCTTCATCAAAGTGGTGCTTAGGATTTTGTTAAAGGCCTCAGGTTCTATTGGCTTAAGGATTGTATGATGTTGTTTTGTGATGTGCAATCATGAACTCATTCAGCAAGATACAAATGATGTCATTTAGGAAATGGGTATTATGATCACTAGTGAAAATTAGTGGGAATTGAAACCTAGTGATGATATTCTCTTAAATGAAGCATGCAATAGTGGTAGCAGTAATATCTTTTTTGGTGTAGTTTTAACCCAGTGTGTGAGGTAGTCAATTGTCATGATAATGTACTAAGAACCTATTTTACATCTAGTTGGAGTGATGGGGAAAAAAAAATCAATGGCCCATTTCTCAAATGGTTCTTGAGAAAGTATTGGTTATAGAGTCATGGTATCTCTTTGGTTAGGTTTTTCTACATGCTGACATATATCACATTGCTTAACATATGCTTTAACATCTTTAAAGAGAAGACCACCATAATCTGACCAATATAACCTTACGTATGGTAGCCTCTCTAGCATAGTGTCTTCCTAAAATTCCTTCATGAACTTCTCATAATACATTAGGATGCTCATGCTACATAACACAATGCCAAAGAATCTCATCAAAACCAAGTTTGTAAATATCTCCTCTTATGAGTTGAAATGATATAGCACAGACCATGAGTTACTTCTTGGCCTAGGGAGTGAGTCAATTGAGAACTGAACTAGAAGTTAGAAAAGTAGTAATATCCTCAATTTCCTTAGGTACATGGGTGGCATAGAATAGTTGAGCATCAAGTAACTCATCTCCAATGGCATGTGGGAGTTATCTAGACTCAATTTAGGATAAGTGGTTAGGTCAAAAATTGACTTTCCCAAGTTTTACCATGATGGAAAATTGGAACTCTTAAAACAACACTATTTAATGATATGTCTATCCATGTAGTATAGGTTTATTAACAAGGTACTTCAAATCCTCATGATCTATATAGAAAATAAAGGGAGTGGCTAATAAGTATTTTAAAAACTTCTATAGAGCATAGACCATCAATAATACTTTGTACTTTGTAGTGGTATATTTCCTTTCAGATAGAGTGAGATTTCTTCTATAAAATTAGATTGGATGGTCTAAGTGACCTTCACTTAGTTATATAAAGATTATACCAATGGCCATTATAGATGCATCAACATGTATGTGGAATGGTTTTTCCATTCCAAAAATTGGAAGATAGGAGAAGTGACCAATTTGTCCTTCAATGTTTCAAAAGATTATTTACAAGAAGTCATCCATATGAAATTTTCATTGTGATTTAGAAGTTCCTATAGAGGCATGGTAATCTTTGCATATCTATGGATAGATTTTTTGTAGTAACTAGTATGGCCCAGAAAGGTATGAACCTCATGTTAAGTCTTGGGTGCTAGGAGGTGAAGAATAATAAACACCTTCACTAGGTCTACCAAAAGTCCTTTACATATAATATGTCCTAATAGCACACCAAATGGTGTAGAAAATAATCACTTCTTTAAATTTAATGATATTTGTAAGACCCAATAGCTTTCAATCATAATCCTCAAGTTAGAACAATGGTCCTTGACTAGACCATAAACTATCTAATCATCCAAATAGACCTAAAGGAACTTGTGGATGAAGTCCTTAAAAGCTTCAACTACTATTCATGAAAACATCATTGGGGCATTCTTCAACTTGAAGGGCATGATAATGTATGCAAAATATCCCCATTCAATTAAAAATGTTGTCTTGGGTTAGTCCTCTTCAACTATCTAGACCTGATGGTATCTTAATAAGCCATCTATGAAGGTATATACCTCACATCTAGCAACACCTTCAAGGATCTCCTTCATGAATGACATAGGGAAGGGATTAGTGACACATGATGCATTAAGCACTCCATAGTCCATACAAATATGGATGCATCCATCCTTCTTGATACTAATTACCATGGGACTGAGCCATTTATATTCATCAATGCGAGTGATTACTCTAGCACGTAGCATACTATCAATTTCCTCTTTTTTCACTTGTAGATTGGGATTCATTCTATATGGCCATTTTCTAACTGGTCGAGCACCTTCAACTCGCTTGATATGCATTTTTCCCAAAGATGGATGGAATCCATTCATTTCACTTTAGTTTCTTGATAAGACATCTTGATACTCTTTTATGAACTCAAATATTTTTTAAATTTCCATTTTAGTCTAGTGATTTCCTATTATAGCCATCTTTGATTCCTACTCCATGTTAATATTATGTTGAACGGTTTGAATGGGCCCATTATAAGGTTTATCTAGATTGGTGTCAATATCATGAACATATCTTTTGTCATAGATCATAGGGACATCTAAATGGGTTGACAAAGGGTCATGTGATTTAGATCCTTCACCTTGTTCCACATGAAACACTAGCTTCTATTTGCCTAGACATTTATTTGTGCCAATCATGGTCAAGGACTAGTTCTTGGATGGAAAATTATGTTGATGATTCATTAAAGAAATGTAGGGCATCCTTAGGGTCATGATTAATAATCCTCAAATGGTCTTCTAGGGGACTTGGATCACCTATAACCAATTCATGCATGGCTTGGAGAGTGAGGTACAAATCCATCCTTGGTGAACAATAGGATAGTGTTGACTTCATGTTCTCCTTTAATAAGTGATAAAACATGGTACCCATGTGTTACTCTTCATGAACATACCATGCCTATGCCCAAGTTTTTAACATCCCATAAAATGCATGGACCCATAAGTACTCTAGTAAGTATGTCACTTCATCCCTCCACATTATTTCATAAGCTTCAATGTGAGGTTTTGGTGCTTATATTCTAGTGTAATTGATTGATCCCCTAAACTAATTATTATGGTGTAACTGGTGATGCAAAGTAGAGTGTACTTGATCCTAATAAATCTCTCATTATTGGTGTGCCACCACCTTATGGTAATTCCATCAAATAGATGCACTAATAATCTCATATGATCACTTTCTATGTCATATAATGCTTCAAGGTGTTGTATGAAGTCACATACCTCCATTTATCCATGAAATCATGGAGCTTCATCTAGTATTTCTAATGGCAAGACTACCAATGGTCCTCTCATTTCTAGTCCAGTAAGATGAATAAACTTGTGATGTTTATTGTATGGGCATGGGGCATTATCTTGACTATTGATGGTACTACACACTCATCCAGTAAAGTCATAATCACCATGTGACAAATAATTACAATCATTGCTTGTAGTGTTAGAAATATATTGAGTGTTTGACCATCAAATAACACCATCTAAAGTGGGATATCTTAGCTCATTGCTCCTTGTAGTAACATTATATATGTTGTTTATATCTTCATCAACATTGATAGGCTCTATGTAAGTGGGTACTTGTGCATGATCTAGTGGAATAATAATACACTGATGAGTGTTTTCAAAACTAATATAACATCTATCAAAACTTAAGTCTATACTTTTATCATAGCACCAAGGTCTTCCCAATAGAGTGGGGTAATCATAAACTTTAGCTAGTTTTAGAACCTCAAAATCTACTTGAAAGGTTCTCCAAGTATGTCAACTATTACACTCTTGAGGACCTCGATAAGTAGTGCATGAGTCTTATTTGACATAAAAAAGACATGAGGTCTAGGTTTTATCATTGGACTAGCCATCTTTCTCTAGGCATCTTTGGTAAAGACATTTACTGCTCCACTGATGTCAACTAAGATGTCTCAGATTACCCATCCATTTATGGTAGAAATGACTAGTATCTCTCTATCTTATGGAGGAGTATAGGGAATAGGAGTCTCTCATCATCAAGCATGATTTAGGTGATGATCCTTAGTCTGATTTGTTACTTGAGGTTGAACCTCAATTGGTACTTTCACCTGATTCTTAATCCAAACACTTAGTTATGGGATAATGTCCTCATCCAGCATGCACTTGCATAGTTCCCGGAAGTCATCATGCACCACATTATGTGGTTCAACTACTTTCTAGATATCAACATGCTACATTGCTTCTCTATCTTTGAGGAATTGGATCTCACCTTGTATTTCTCTCACCAATGTCATTATGTCTTGGAGGATATCTTTCTATTGTTGGGCATCTGGATATTTTTTTTCTCATGGTTTTTCACGTTGTACTTTCTCAATAAGATTGAAGGTGGATTTAGACTATCTTCTACATGTGGCAATATTCACCTATTGAAAATTTGGGGTGCCTAAACACACATTCCAATGTGTTTTCTTAACTTGTATCATACATGTACCCTTTTCATTTCACTCCTTAGTGATAGATGCATATAAGTTAGGACACTTGTCTAGCTAGTGGTCTTGTTTACAGAAAGCACATGTAGTGTATTTTGGACAATCTCTATAATAGTGGTCTAGGGATACACATTTGTAACATGTCTTTGGGGGAAAGTGACCACCCCTTTGTCCTCATCCTCTACCTTAGTCACAATAATCACCATTATCTTGATTCTTTGCTACAGAGGTTTAGAGTGTACTACTCACTTGTGCTTCATGAATGTCACTAATCAAATAGCAATCATTAGTGTCATGAGTATAGGCATCACAAATTTTTTAATATTTAGATACCTTTGAGTGAGTTTATTACTATAGAAGCTTTAAAGATCATATATCATGTTCTTCATGATAAATTTCACATATATATTTAAGTACTGCATGAATGTGTTTACACAAGCAGTTGTTCCATGTATGTCCATCAAATTCATAGTCAGTACACCAAACACTATTGTGTGTATCATGTACAATATTGGTTTTTAACTTCTCAAGTTGTGATGCCATTAAATTTATCTGAGCTTCCATAAATGGGTTGATCCTAGTATTGACATTTCCAACTACTTTAGTATGAAATGCAACTTCAAAGGCTTCGCATGGGTTAGTGAAAGTCTTATGAGATAAGGTTTATCAAAAATATAGTAACAAGCCTCCCACAAACCATTTTGCATTCTAAGAAGCATTAATCTCAAATGATAGTTTTGATAGAAACATTTTTATCCTTACGTTATACTCCCACATGCTTTCAGTAAGTCCCTACTTCATGTCTTTTAGTTTGGCTATGCTTTGTTGCTCAAATTTAGGAATGTCAAACTCCCGAAGGAAGGCTACTTTAAGTTGATCAAAGTTGACCTCCACTTTTTGAGGCTCAAACTTCTTATACCATTTGTGTACATGCTCCAAAATCATAGTTACAAATTATGTGGCCTTGCACTCAGAAGAGGTGATGCCACACACTTTCCAAATAAGTTCACATTTGTGGACATGCTCAACTACATTCTACACACCTCAATATTATGGTAAGTGAAGCATCATTTTATAATACACCATTGTTGGTTGAGGTGCCTAAAATGGTGGTTGTGAACCTCCAGCTCCTATTCCTTGAGGGGTAAGTCCACTACTTCCTCCTGTGCCTCTATCTAGTCCATCTCTAATGCCTCCAACTATAGCACTCATGGTATGGGGTGAAGTATCAAGGTGATTAATGAAGCTTGGGCTTGTATTTTGTCCACTTTAAGGGTTAGGCCCTCCAAGCATCCCCAATTTCACCATGAAAATTCTTTGAAGGGGGAAGGAAAGTTTTAAGTTTGTATGTATGTCAAATAGATGAGTTTTAATATCCATTACTGGCTCAAACTATGATTCTACATTATCTATGTCCCAAATACATATGTATAATTCATCTGATTCAAGAGCATGAGCATCCACTATGGTTGGGGAGACTTGGTTCTTCGATTATCATCATCCAACTAGTTTCTCCATATGATATTAGAGGCATAGGGTGTAACTCAAAAGTGGTGGGATCCTCTTTATGTATCTCCATTTCTTTATAGATCATGGCATCACTTTTTGAGTTCTCGTAGTCCCTTCTCATGCCACTAACTCCCATAATCCTTTATCGAGCTTCACCATACTTACGCTTCCATAATACCCATTGAATGGCTACTTCTGAATGCAAAATCTTTTACCAACTCATTTCCACTCCCTTCATAATTATGCGGCTCATGAACAGAATGATTTATATCTCTAATGGCATAGTTTTAAGTCCCAAATCAATAAATAAATTCTTAATTTCTAAGGCAAAATGTCTAATGTAACAGTCATATGGTTATTGAACTAATTGGAACTTAGCTTCTTTAGGACATGAATAGGTGGTTATAGCATACTCCAAAATGTAGTTGTTCAAAAGTCCCTTCCACCATATGTTAATAGCTCTAGTCCACTGAGTTCCAAGTTAGGCTAAAGCTCTTTGTCTCTCTAGGGTATAAGGTTGCCTTCTCCTAAGGTTTCAAGACCATCCTTGAGCATATGCAGAGAGCCAAGCATGTACGTGAATTGGGATCTCAACAAAGAAGCTTTCATATAGTACACTATACATATTCTAATCTACCAACTATCATGTTGAAGCTCCTAGTTAAAGGTATGGAAATTTAAATTTATCTTCAACACTGGTAATCCATTGTTCTATATTCTCAAGAGTAATACGCTCAAACATTTTCCATGACTGAGTAGCAAATGTTATAGGTACCGATAATAGAACCATAATGTTAGGTTTTATATTGTAAATATAGTGTAAGCACTAAATTCTATCCCAATGAGATAACGCACTATCCCTTTCATGTAAGACTGAGGTCTTGTGCACTCACCTGAAGTGTGTAGCTTAAGACTACTTCCCATAAATTTTTATTGCACAATAATACTTAGTTATATTCTTTATGTCAAAAATGTGTTCAATTAGATATTCCATAAATGCGAAGATATACTATTACAATCATTATATTTATAAGTTATACCACCATAATTACATATATTATCAACATTATAGTTTTAGAGTTACTTCTTATAAAAGAAAAGATGTGTCACAATTCATGCTAAGTAACTATTGACCAAATTTGACCTTGCAGGTCAAATTAGGGCCTATATAGGTAAAAAATTGAATTTTATATATTTTATATGGTCTAATATCTTGTAATGGGTTGTATTATAATTTATTTTATGTCATTCAATGTCATCCTAGCCTTGGTCTTAGTCATATTAGTCAATTTGTCATTTTGAGTCATTTAGAAGGCTTTCAGGGGTCATAACACAAGTGTCATGGTTCCAAATGTGTCTAGGTGTCATTTTTTCCTTTCAATCATCCAATATTTTATATTCCATATCAATAATGTTAGTTCAATTAGAATCTTTCAGGTTAACTAACTAAAATTCAATAAAATAACTAAAAAAGGGGAGTTTGGCACTTGTATGACCCATGGGAGAAGGTGACACATGGGAGAAGGTCATGGAATGTCTCTTCAACTTCCTAACACTCATAATATTTATTTATATGCTTTATAAGTGCTAAAAAGGGCCCAAAACCGTTCTACTCTTTTCTTGCCCTTCTAGACATGCATAAGTGATCAATAAGTTCATGATTGGTACAATCAGTGGAAGAGGTTTCAATTAAAACACCTTTGGGAGGTGTTATTACACTTATATATATATATATATATATATATATATATATATATATATATATATATATATATATATATATATATATATATATATTAATTTACATAAAAATATTTCAAAAAATGGTGTCCTTTGCTTTATGAACCATCCTCATGAAGTTGAATGTGTTTTTATGCTTGCTAATCTATGCACCCTATAGGTTTTGATCTTGTTTTGGAAAGTCCATATAATCCAGTTGTAAATATTTGTTACAAATGATGTTGATTCCTTTCTCTCATGTTATCCATGATTAGTTTCACATTTTTAAAGGATTTGATAGCTCAAACAACTTAGTTTACAAAGAATGAAGGAGTCGAGTTGTAGTCATTTATTCCAATTATTAGAGTTTTCTTTTGTGTTATGGTTCCAAAATGAAGTGAAGTGATGTATTATTTCCCATATATGCATTTTATTCATCTTAAATACCAAATACAACTTCAATAATCATTCCAAGAGCTAAGAAAACAAGTAAATGTGTAAAATAGCCATCTATAGTAGTTGTACAGTCTACCACTTCTTAGGGAAACATGAAATGTATGTTCGAGAATTCTCTAAGGTTTGGAAGGTTTGAACATGATTTACAATAATTTTTAATGGTGTTGATAATATTTAATGCTATTGAAACCTCAAAAAGACCTCCCAAGAAAACTTGTGGCATTTTGGGACAAATTCCCAAAACTATCAAAATAGAGGTCCAAGCCCTTTTCTAAGGTTTTTTATATAGAGTTGCATTAGTTTCTAGAGCCTCCAATTATATTTGTTTTCAATATCCCATATAGGTCTATCAAATTTCAAGATAAGAGAGGTGTTTGAGTTGAGGAGAGTGGTTTTTGAAATCCCTTAAGTTGCTCTTTGAACATTGAAATTCCATAGTGTTATCTTCAACAAGATGAGTTGATAACAAGCTCTAGGCGTAATGAGTGGATTTGGTGCTTAAGACTAGGTTGTAATGTCTTGTCTCACTAAAAAACACATTATTTCTATGGAGAAATGTAATATGGTTTACACTCACCAAGGATGAGTCAGTCTGTACAAATGGCTTAAGGTTGTTAGATGAGAAAGGTTTTAAAATGTTTCATGAGATTTAATTATGATGTGTAACCTTTCAAGAGAATAAAATACACCTACAGGGTTTCATCTTTCCCACCACAGTTGATTGTGTTGACTGAGAAAGGCAGTGAGCATAAAGAGTGATAATTCTTAGTGTTGTCATTTTCTAAACATGAATACACAGGACAAAACCAATGTATGACAATCCTATGGGACTCAAAATGGGTTTGTAAACATTGTCTCAATCTCCAACTATGTAGGACACCTATAGGGACATTGATTTGAAGCAAATACAGTCAGAAATGTTAACACAGTCCTATTTCAGGGGCTATTTAAGAGAGTTTAATGTGTTTGAAGACAAATTAAAGGAGTCATACCTTCATTTTTAGTATATATATTCCTTGGGACTTGAGGTATCTATACAAACACTCTTTTTTCCCTAAGATAGAGGGAAATACCCCTTTGTTCTGTCTTAGAGCTAGAACACTCTTGAAGATCAATAAGCATATCCGAAGAGTATGAGGAAAGGAGAAGGTAAGTGGATGAGTTAGGTGATAGTTAATAAGGCATAAAAAATTTATATTAACCATTCTTAGATGAAATAAAATCAATGAGGTGCCTTAGGTTTTCAAGTATGCAAGTAGATCTACAAGGTTTTGACTTGGTTAAAGCCAAAAGGAGACTCATTTTTCACTTCTACCATAAGACAAGAATTATATTCAATTTTTACATGTTTATGATTCCATTTAAATTGTGTTCAATCATATATAAATGTCTCTATCTAAATATTACATAGTCCTTATGAAAACCCTACATACACAATCTACCCTCCACGAGTCTACCTCAAAATTTAAAGAATTTGAGGGGTCTATTGGATTAGTCAAGGGCCAATTTTTTGTGTAGAGTATATTTATGAATTTTTTAATACCCACCACCATTAAATTATTTTTATAAAATAGGGGAAGTGCCCTCTATTCTATCTCAAATGGAGGGCACTTCCTTTAAGTGTAAATTGGCAGGTTTTGGGGAAAAGGGGATGAAGAGTGATCCAAGGAGCTGAGGGACCTTTCAGGAAGGTGTATGGAATTTAAACTCACCTGAGAAATTATTAATAACCTTTAATATAAGTATTAATCCCATCTTGTATGTCTAAACCTACAAAGTTGCAGACAAGCTTATTGAACATGGTAAGGCCTAGAGCCCAAATGAAAGGTCAGATTCATTTCTAATATTAACTGATCACTCCAATGTATTTAAACATGTTCCTAGGGTGACATTAAATTTTTTAAAGCTTATATAATTCAAATAAGTCCAATTAAATGGCCTATAACCTCAAATTTGTAGTCAAATCTACTTGGGCAGGGTTAGGCCTAAAAGCCAAAAGGAGAGTCATGGTCACTTCCACCTTGAGATGAGATTTATACCCTATTGAAACATGT
Organism: Torreya grandis; assembly: GCA_037957365.1. Taxonomy (NCBI): domain Eukaryota; kingdom Viridiplantae; phylum Streptophyta; class Pinopsida; order Cupressales; family Taxaceae; genus Torreya; species Torreya grandis. Next base: position 1,062,873 of record JARHVA010004217.1, read on the forward strand.
TTATATGATGGAGAAAGATGTTTTAAAGCTTTTAAAAGGTAGATAAGTTTCAGGAAAATCCATTTTTGTCCCAAATACAACTTAGATTTGTATAAAATGTGAAAACAGGCTCAATAGGAGAGGTTTGAAAGCTCACATCTCTTTTGATACCTTTCATGGATATATAAGGAGTTTAGGGAGGTTTATTAAGGTCTTGAAATTTTATTTTGTGTAATTTTTTTACAATTCTAATGTTTACCCTTTATGAACAAATCTTAAGAGGTCAAAACATGCTTAAACCCTTATAAACCTTGTTATTGACCCGATAGAGAGAATGAGGTTGGAAAGCTATTATAATGGACTAGTTTGACCATGAAAGTGATTGGACATTATAGATAACTCACTCAGGATCCTCCCCATCCTATTGAAATATACATAATCTATATAGATAGGGTACAACCAAGGTTTTATTGACTATTTTATGCATTGTGCAAGTTCTAGGAACATTCAAGAGATGAAATAAATTTTGGGGGAAATATTAAGATGTGTTTTAACTCACTATGGTCATTTATTTCTTCATCATAACTCCTAAGTACCTTAACTAGCTACTTCATCTCAACCAATCAAAACTGGCATAGTGACCAAGCTAGTGAGAAGGGTGGAAAACATCAAGTGAGCTAATTTTAAGGTGTGCCTAATTATTCTTAGGCCATGAGGGGTCTTAAAACATGTCATAAAATCCATACCATGTATTTTTATGGAAATATTATGCCTTTTTGGAGGCCAAGTGTGAAAGGTGCACAAAAAAAGAGTTTTTTAGATTACAGATGGTGATAGCTCATTTCTAGATGATGATATATGACTAGGACTACAACCAATGCATGGAGAGGCATGTATTAAAGTATTCCCATTAAATCCAATCATAAGACCTATTGTTAATAAATTTTAGGATGTTCAAATAGGTCTAAATCATGAAGGTAGTTTTTTTAGCCAGAATGAGTACTTTCATGCCACTTTTCATGAGTTTCATGTCTTTTATGGAAACTTGTACTTTCTAACTTTGCATGGTTCATCCCAAATCCTCCTCTCATGAAAAATTAACACCTTTTCTTATCTTGACAATTTTCCTTGTGATCCTTGGACTTCTCTCTTCTCCTCTCTCTCTCTCAAGTTCTACAAGAACTAGCCATTTTAGCCATTATAATTTATGCTCCACCTAAGTATGGTAAAGCCCTACTCATTTTAATTCCATTTGATTAGTAAGACTACTAATTTTTACCTCTTCCATAATTTTTCATAGTGTGTTCACTTGAATGTTTTATTTTTCTTAAGTGATGAGTCTTATTTCCTTAGCATATTATTTTATTCTCTCACCTATTTACAGTTAGACAGTTTCTTCTATTAAGTTGTGGAGCTAAAAGCTTCACTGATGCAAACATGGAGGAGGTTGTTGAGTTACAGAGAAATCAACATCGACAGCACAACCAATGTTGGTCATCTTCAGTGTTCATAGTAACCGACGTCGGTTATGGGTTGGTCGACATCGGTCAGACAGGCACCGACATCGGTAGCTTGTGTGTGCATGCGTTTGCATGCGCTTCCAAAACTGGTCTTATTTTAGATAGATAGTTTGTTTGCATGTAAAATACTAATTTTAGTCTTGAGTCTGTGTTTCTAATTATTTTAATTAGACATCTAATTATTATTTGCATGAGATCTATATAATAGACTCATGGGGCTATATTGTAATCAAGGACAAGGAAGAGATCCTTCCAATTGTAAGATTTAGGTTTGCAGGTGTGTAAGACCAGGTTGATCTAAAGGTTGTTACAAGATCAGGAGAGATCTACATGGTAAGTAAGATCAGGTTGATTTGTAGGTTGTTGCAAGATCAGGGAGATCTACTTGGAGTACTTTGAGTACTTGTGTATTGGCAGTATTGTTACTGACTGGTGGAGGGTACAACTCTATGTTTGAGTTGTGGTTGTAATTGGTTGTGAGAGAAAGAACTCTTGAGGGAGAGTACTGGTACACCTAAGAGGTATGGGAAGAGTGTGATCTCTTCATTGTATTTCCTTCTAGAATGAGTTGAATACAATTGTGTATTATCTCTCAAATTTTGTGTTGTTTCTGATTTCTAGTTACTTGTTACTTCTAGTTAAATTTCGTGTTTAGTTTCTTATACAAGGAAATCAATTATGCTCCTAATCCTAACAAAGTGGTATCAGAGCATCTGTACCTCTACCTATACATCATCTAATTTTGTTTCCTGGCTTGTATCCCTCTTCAAGTTTAATCTTGAAGACCAACCACCACACATCATGTGGTGCTACGCCTGTCATCCAAGTCCCCTGCCATATCCGATTCTACATACCCATGTAGAGAAGTGCTTGACCCTACATCGCATGTATACCTGCTGCTGGTCCCTCTCAGATACTTGAGAATCCACTGAACTACTTTCCAGTGCTTCTTTCCCAGATTGGCCACAAACTTTTTGACAACTCCCACTGCTTGGGAAATATCAGGATCTCTGCTCACTAAGAGCACACTTGATTACCTTTGTATAATCAGTTAAACATAGAATTTAACCAAAATGATAAGTAACTAGAATGTATAAATAACATAGAATATGAGAGGCAATACACACTTGTATTAATACTCATCCAGAAGGAAATACAATAAAGAGACCACACTCTTCCCACACCTCTTGGGCATACTAGTAATCTTCCCTCAAGAGTTTTCTCTCTCAATTACAAACATAATCAACTTAATACCCGAGTTGGTGTTTTAACCAGTTAGTAATAATACTGCCAGTACCACCAAGTACACACACATACTCCAAGTCTGAGTACACCACATACTCCAAGTAGATCTCACCTGATCTTGTACACCTATAGATCAACCTGGTTTTGCACACCTGCAAACCTAGATCTTACTTACCATGTAGATCTCACCTGATCTTGCTATACCACAGATCAACCTGGCCTTGTACACCTGTCGACCTAGATCTTACACACTCAAAAGAACCCTTGTCCTTGCCTCACTAAGTCCTTATGATTCTCCCTTGGATAGAACCCTTCTAATTCTACAAATTACAATACAACTCCATGAGTCTATTATATAGATGCCATGCAAACAATAATTAGACTTCTAATTAAAATAATTAGAAATGTAGACTCAAGACTAAAATTAATCTTTTACATGCAAACAAACTATCTGTCTAAAATAAGACTAGTTCTGGAAGCACATGCAAATGCATGCACACATAGGCTATCGATGTCAGTGCCTATCTGACTGATGTCAACTAACCCATAACTAACATTGGTTACTGTGAACACTAAAGATGATCGATGTCAGTTGCGCTGTTGATGTTAGTTTCTCTGTAACTCAGCAACCTCCTCCATGTTTGCATCAGTGAAGCTTTTAGCTCCACAACCTAACATCTTCTTACAAGGCATGTGACATGTTCTAGGAAGTGTCAACATTGAGTGAGTTAGTCTATTCACTAGTGCCATTCTAGGCCTCTTGTCTAGTCATCCTAGCCCTAAACATTCATTGATAACCTCATAATGTAATATTGATGTGAGAAGATACAAATTGGAGAAGTGTATGTTTGGTTAGTCTCTTGGATTCATGTGTAACATGCATCTAGTTGGTAGTCATTAATCAATTTGGTGTATCACCTCCCTTAGGATAATTTTCTTTCATTTTTCTCTCTCTCTTTCCCCCTACAAAGTTTATGTGTAGAAGTGATCCAAAGTGGTACATCAAAGGAGGTACCCTATCTAGAGATTCACCTCATTCTTAGACTCACCCATAGTCTAGAGGTGTTTCAATTGTGCCACTTGGATGAGGAGAGCTAAGACATATCCTCAAAGGGTGCAAATCTAAGTGATAATAGTTTTTGGCATGCCTAATGGGACTCTTAATCCAAGAAGTTGAAAGATTGTTAGTGTTTTCTTTCAATAATAAGCCTTTGGAGGCATCTATCTAAGCATCAATGGTGGCTCCAAAGTTACATCAACTGATTAAGTATCCTAGGTATTCCTTTTTAAGATTGTTGATAACCATTCCTTATGTTCTTATTTCCTAATGAAGTTCCATGGCTGACCTTGGTGTTGATTACTATTTTACACAAGTTGGTGAGACATTTCAAGCTTATGGCACTCCCTATTAGCATTGGTGTGATTATTACTAGTCTTGCTATGACCATTTTCAACCCTATCATGATCTTTATCAGCCTTATAACCAACATTGTCATGAGTTGTATCAGTCTTACAATAAACTATCTCCAAATCTTGCTCGTATTCAACCTAGTCACTTCTCAAGTCAATCGATTTCCACCTTCAAACAAATTCTCTTGGGATATTTAAAGAACATGTTAGATCTTGACACATAAAGGGGATATGGTCTATATATTCCTATACATTTCATTCATAAGGTGATATATGCATTAGAGCTGATCAAAAGAGGGTGGGAACCTATTGAGAGAGCCAATTGGCAAAGGCTCACAAGTGAGATGCTAGATGTGAATGGTCTAGTTTCATCCTTGGAAGATAGGCTAAAATTTCATGAGAATCAGCTTCAACAAACCTCTCAACCTTCATATCCACTTCCCCAATATTTTTATTAGTTATGCATGATTCCTACTCATGAACCCAATCAAGCTTATCAAAGTCATCCTTTTCCCAATTAGTTGGAAGAGATAGTTGAAAAGAGAAATCTTGTTTTTGAAGCAAAACTTGGTAAGAATATTGAGTTAGATAATATGCATATGAAATATTCCATTTAATCAATAAAAAAGTGGAATATAATCCCTCATTCCCCTCTCTAATTACATCCCCACCTCAATAAATGAACTCTAGATATGAGATTCCAAGTTAGAGACAAGATGGAGAATTTAAGCCTAAGTAAATCCTAAGTTTCTTGAACACTTCATCCACTCCTCAAAGTGAATCAATACCTCAAGAACATAATCCTAATCCTAACATCCTAATTTGGAATAAGATAATGGATTCGTGGGGAAATAAAGAGGATAGAAGCCTTGATAAGGAGTGTGAAGTTGAGAAAGATCTTGATCCTATGCAAGTCCCTCCCACCCCTCCTCAATAAACTTCTAGTGTTCCATGTCAGCCCTCTTGTACTCTTAATCCTCATGAATATGCATATGAAATTCAAGAAAAACTTTTCCAAGAGAACTTATCCAATCAAGTTGAAGAGTTAGAGTCAAAGATGAAATTGTTGAGTCAAGGTGTGATAGAAGGTTTAGACCCAAAAGAAGATCATATGCCTAAACACACCCCATATAACCTCCCTTAATAGATTATTCAAGATAAATCAAAGGTAAATGAAGTTATTATGAAATTTAAGGAAGAAAACAAAGCCATTTTATCCTAAGGTTCGCCTCCCCTTCCTCAAGAGCTCTCAAAAGAATCCCCTACATTTCACTCTCAATCTGATTTTGAGTTTTATGTTCCTCCTCCACCAACTAGTTCATCTTATCCTCATCCCATCACTATTTTCCTTGATGTACCTATGGTATTGGAACATAAAGAGGATTATTTGGTCTATAATAATGTAGAACTCTTGCTTGAAGAAAACATACCTCATTTGCAGCCTCATTGGGCTAGGTCACATGGTTTCAAGATGCCTAGTCTTGGCATCACTAAGAAGGAGAAGGAGGTGGAAGATCTTGAAACCCTTGAAGAAGACTCTACATTTGATAAAAAAAATTTGTATAATCATCTCAAGCATGAATATGAATGTTATATTAAGTATGGATAATAATTTTAAGTCATCCCCAAAGAGGTTGCAGTCTTAGAAAACTCTCTTGAGACCAAGGTGGAAGTTTTTATTCTTGAATATGACCCCATAGCTCAGCCTAATTTTGAATCAACCTAAAATGTGTTGGAGATTTAAGGAAACTAGATTTATGACCTCATACATCAAGAAGATAAGATTGAATAGGTAGTCGTTCTAGATGATAAAGAGGACAAAGATGATTGGCAGATGAAAATGAAGTTATTTCAAGAGCTTGAAGAGTTTTGACAAGTTGAGGATCAAGTACATGACAAGGTGAAGAAATAGTCTTTCATGGAGTATAATGAATAACATTGGGTAGAATATGCAAATCTCCTTGATGAGCTAGAAGAACTTGTAGTTGAGAAGAAACCCAATCCTATTAAGAGCACTATGGAAAGCAAGAAGGTATGCCCCTATGAATCACCATTAGAGGTTATAATTGAGGATCCATATGAGGAATTTGAGGATTTTTAGATTAAATAATATCTAATTTCCATAGCCAACATTTTTTGAACTATTTGGTTCTCAATGAACATCATGCCAAGAAAGTTGGCAAACATCATGAAAAAGTTGGAGGCATCAATGTCAAGGATAAAAAACTATATGTCTCATTCATTCCTTTGTGTCATGAATAAATAAGGGTTTAAAAATTCCCATTTGATCTAGGAGGGGATTTTCATATCAAGTTAGTTAGTGTTTGATTTAGTTTGTTTAGTTTGGCATGTGTGTTCCATAAGTGTTCATGAAGCACATGTGTGTTTGTTGTTGCTTTAAGTGTGTTTTTTGTTTTGTGTGGTTGAGGTAGTCACTGGTCTTGTCTTGATCAAAGATTATTATAAATTTATTCTTATTGTATCTCATAATTTAGATGACTCCCTAATCCTAATTGACTGATAAAGATACTAGTCTAGTTAGTATAGCAAGCATATTACCCCTATGACTCACCAATTTGTTGACCAAATTTGATCCTACAGGTCAAATTGGGGCCTCTATAGGTAAAAATTTGACTTTTATATATTTTAAGGAGTCTAATATCTTGTCATGGGGTGTATTAAAATTTATTTTATGTCATTTAATGTCATCCTAGCCTTGGTCTTAGTCATATTAGTCAATTTGTCATTTTGAGTCATTTAGAAGGCTTTTAGGGGTCATAAATGCAAGTTGCATGCCCAAATGTGTCCAAGTGTCCTTTTTTCCTTTAAATCATCTAAGAATTCAGATTACCTATCAATAATGTCATTTTAATCAGATTCTTATAGGTTATCTAACTGAAATTCAAGAAATTAATTAAAAAAGGGGAGTTTAACACTTATACGGCCCATGGTAGAAGGTTACACATGGGAAAAGGTAATGTAAAATATATTAATATTCCTCAAACTCATATTAGTGATTTACATTATTTTTAAGTGATAAAAATTTCCTAAAACCATTCAACTCCTTTCTTGCCCTTCTAGACATGTAGAAGTGATTAACAAGTTCATGATTGGTATGGTCAGTGGAAGAGGTTTCAGGTCAAACACCTTTGTTAGGTGGTATTAAACTTAGATTAATTTAAATAATAATATTTTTAAAAATGGTGGCTTATGCTTTATGAACCATTCTCATGAAATTGATTGTGTTTTTTTGCTTGTTAATCTATGCACCCCACAGGTTTTGCTCTTGTTTGGGAAAGTCTATATAATTCAATCAGTAATATTGGTTTTATATGATGTTTAATAATTTATATCATGTTATCCATGATTTTTTGTACATTTGGAAAGGATTTTATAGCTCAAACAACTCAATTTACAAGGAGTGAAGGAGTGGAGTTACAATCATTTCTTTCAATTACTAAAGTTTTCTTCTATCTTATGGATCCAAATTCAAGTGAAGTGATGTATTATTGAGCATAGATGTATTTTATTAATCTAAAATTCTAAATCCAACTTCAATAATTTTTCCAAGAGCCAAGAGAATAAGTAAATGCATAAAATAGCCATCTATAGCAGTTGTACAGTCTACCACTTCTTAGGAAAACATGAAATGTGTATTTGAGCATTCTCTAAAGTTTGGAAGGTTTGAACATGATTTAACATAAATTTTAAGGGTTTTGAAAATATTTAATGATATTGTAACCTCAATAAGACCTCCCAAGAAAACTTGTGGCATTTTATGACAAATTCCCAAAACTATTAAAACAAAGGTTCAAGCCCTTTTTTGAGGTTTATTATATAGATTTACATTAGTATTTAGAGACTTCAAGTACATTTTTTTTCAATATCCCATATATTTATATCAACTTTCAATATAATATAGGTTTTTGAGTTGAGGAGAGTGGTTTTTTAAATCCCTCAAGTTGCTCTTTGAACACTAAAATTTCACAGTGTTATCTACAACAAGATGAGTTGATAATAAGTTCTAGGCCTAATGAGTGGATTTACTACTTAAGACTAGGTAGGAATGTATTTTTGCACTAAATAAACATTATTTCCATGGAAAACATAAATGAGGTACATGTAAGATGGTTTTCACTCACCAAGGATGGGTCAGTCTGTACAAATGGCTTAAGTATAGTCACCTACAACCAACTTAGTGCTTAGACTTGAGGAAGTGTTCACATTATATAGTATGAAATATAATGGCATTATTAAGAGGTTTAAATGGATATATGATTATTATCAAGGTTCCATTATGCCTTAAATGTCATATTATTAGTAAATTTCAAGTTAAAATGGCCTCTAAGGCTAACCAATACCTATAGTCACACTACCTCCTTCAAATCCTAACCCAAGATTGCAAGACCAAATCATGTTTTCATGATTTTTATAGTTATAAATTATTTATAAGACCATTTTTTACATATATTATCATCAATATGAGTTTATATTTAATTATTTTATTCTCATAAGCACCTATGGTTTCCCTTTTTCATCACAAATACACACCTACAGCTGGCTGTAAGAGCACACAGTCCAACATACAAGTTTGAGATGCAACCACCAAGGTTGTCAAATGAGAAAGGTTTTAAAATGTTTAATGAGATTTAATTATGATGTGCAACCTTTTTATAGAATAAAATACACCTACAGGGTTTCATCTTTCCCAACACAGTTGACTATGTTGATTGAGAAAGGTAATGAGCATAAAGAGTGATAATTCTTAGTGTTGGCATTGTCTAAACATGAATACACAGGGCCAAACAAATGTATGACAATCCTAGGGGACTCTAAATGGGTTTTTTTTTTAAATTTCAAGCTCCAAATATGTAGGACACCTATAGGGACATTGATTTGAATCAAATATAGTTAGAAATGCAAACACAGTCCTATTTCAGGGGCTATTTTAGAGAGTTTGAGGTGTTTCAAGACCAATTAAAGGATTCAAACATTAATTTTCATTAAAAAGAGTCATTTGGACCTAATTTATCTATAAAAACACTATTTTATTCCTAATACAATGGGAAATATCCATATGTTTTGTCTCAAAGGTAGAGCACTCTTGAAGATCAACAAGCCTATCCAAAGAGTATGAGGAAAGGAGAATGTAAGTGGATGAGTTATGGGATGATATATCACTAAGGTAATATTTTGATAGTTAATAAGGCATAAAAAAATTATATTAAGCATGCTCATAATAAATAAAATCAACAAGGTGCCTTAGGTTTTCAACTATGCATGAGACACATCTTTATCCATCTACCTTATCCATCTACATTTTGAACACAAGGTGCCTTAGGTTTTAGCCAAAAGGAAACTCATTTTTAACTTATACCATGAGACAATAATTATGTTCCATTTATAAATGTTTATTATTCCATTTAAATTGTGTTAAAGCACATATAAAGTGCTCTAGACAAATATTACATAGTCCTTATGAAAACCTTGCATACACAGTCTACCCTCCACAAGTTTGCCTTGGAATTTGAATAAATTAAGGGGTATATTAGCCTATTTAAGGGAAAAAAAATTGTAGATTGTACATATGAATTGTTTAATTTTATCCACCATTAAATTATTTTTTTTAAATATGGGAAGTGCCCTTTGTTTTGTCTCAAACAGAGGACACTTCCTTTAAGTGTAAATTGGCAAGTTTTAGGTAAAAGGGGATGAAGAGTGATCCAAGGAGCTAAGGGACATTTAATGAAGGTGTAGGGAGTTTAATAAAACCTAAAAAATTATTAATAAACTTTAATATAATTAAAAATACCATATTTGATGTCTAAACCTATAAAAGTTGTAGACAAGGTTATTGAGCATGGTAAGGCCTAGAGCCCAAATGAAAGGTCAGATTCATTTCTAATCTTAACTGGGCACTCCAATGTATTGAAACATGTTACTAGGTTTAAATTATATGTTTTAAATCTTATTTAATGAAAATAAGTGAAATTTTATGACATATACCCTCAAATTTTTAGTCAAACCTACTTGGGTAGGGTTAGGCCTTGAAGCCAAAAGGAGAGTCATGGTCACTTTCACCTTGAGATGAGCTTTCTACCCTATTGAAACATGTTTATAGGATGTATAAATATGAGTTAAATATTTTTAAATTTATATAAGTTGTATGGTAATCCATTTTTTAAAGTTAGACTTGTGAAAAATGTAGATGGATAAGGTAGATGGATAAAGATGTGTTCAATCTTTTGAAAGGTAGACTTATGAAAAATGTGAAAACAAGCTCGATAGTAGAGGTTTGGAAGCTCACATCTCTTTTTATAACTTTAATGGAGATATAATGAGTTTATGGATGCTTATGAAGGTCCAAAAAATTGATTTTGTGGAATTTTTTGGTAGTTCCAACATCTAACCTTTATGAACAAAGCTTAAGAGGTCAAAATAAGCTTAAACCCTTGCAATCCATAGTTATTTACCTAATGGAGAAAATGAGGTTAAAAATATATTATAATGGACAATTTTTACCATGAAAGTGATTGTAACTTGATATAACTCACTCAGTATCCTCCCCATCCTATTGGACTATACAGAATCTGTACAGATAGGGTACAAATAAGGTTTTCTTGACTATTTTGTGCATTGTGCATATTCTAGGAACATTCAAGAGATGAAACCAAGTTTGGAGGAAATATTAGGATTTTTTATAACCCATTATTTTAATTTATCTATTCATCATTAATCCTAAGTGCCTAAACTAGCTACTTCATCTCATCCAGTCAAAACTGGCATAGTGACCAAGCTAGTGAGAAGGGTGGAAAACTTCAAGTGAGCTTATTTTAAGGTGTTCCTAATGATTCTCAGGCCACATAGGGTCTCTAAACATTTCATTAACTCCCTCACATGTATTTTAATTGAAAATTTATGAATTTTTAGGGTCCAAGTGTATAGGGTGCATAAAAGAAGAGGTTTTTAGACTATAGATGGTGATAACTCATTTCCAAATGATGCCAAATGACCAAGACTACAAAAAATGCATGGAGATTAATGTATAAAACCCTTAACCTTCATTATAATCATCATATATATCCCTAATCATTTTTTATATGTTCAAATAGGTCCAAATAATGAAGGTAGTTTTCTAAGCTAGAGTGAGAACTTTCATGCCATTTTTCATGAGTTCCATGCCTTGTATTGATACGTGTACTTTCTAACCTTGAATGGTTCATCCCACATCATCCCCTCATGCATAATTAATTCATTTTATTATATTTACAATTGTATTTTTAGCCTTGTACTTCTCTCTTCTCCTCTCTCTCATAAGTTCTATAATAACTAGCCATTTTAGCCATTGTAACTTATGCTCCACCTGAGTATGGTAAATCCATACTCATTTGTATACCATTTGATCAGCAATACTACTAATTTTTACCTCTTCCATGATTTTTCATAGTTTTCTCACTTGAATGTTTGATTTTTCTTTTGAGTCTTATTTCCTTAGCATATTATTTCATTCTCTCACATATTTGCAATTAGAAAGTTTCTTCTTACAAGGCATGTGAAGTGTTCTAGGAAGTGTCAAGGTTGAGTGAGTTAGTCTATTCACTAGTGTGATTCAAGGCCTCTTGTCTATTCATCCTATCCTAAACATTCATCCATAACCTCATAATGTAATATTGATATGAGAAGATACAGATTGGAGAAGTGTATGCTTGGTTAGTTTCTTAGTTTCATGTGTAACATGCATATGGTTGGTAGTCACCAATAAATTTGGTATATCACCTCCCGTAGGATAGTTTGCTTTCAATTTTCTCTCTTCCTTTCCCCCAAATTTTAAGTTTAGTAGTAATCCAAAGTGGTACATCAAGGGAGCTAGCCCTATCTAGAGATTCACCTCTTTTTTAGACTCACCCATAGTCTAGAGGTATTTCAATTATGCAACTTGGATGAGGAGAGATGAGACATCTCCTCAAAGGGTGAAAATCCAAGTGACAATAGTAACACACATGAAACCATTCATTATGAACATAATGAGTTTGATAAAAACTTGTAACTTAATATATTAAGCTTAAGCATCACAATAATAATATATCCATCCATTCTCATCTTTGCAGTTCTTTACAATAGGGGTATTTATACTTATTTATCCCTGAATAAGTGTATACAATAATTAATGACATGAGTAATTATGCAATGAACTCCCAATAGACTAGGAGATGTGGCATTCAATAAACTCTCCTCCTAAGGATCTGAGCCTTTGTGCCCCATATATATATGTTTTATGTTAGATCCTTGCTTTCATGTATTCCTCTCCTTAAGCGCTGATGAAAAACTTCCTATGAAAAAGGTTTGAGTGTCCTATATGAATCATTCCCTTAGTTTCTTTCACTTCCCATGTGTTCCCCTAGTTTTCTTCTTTATTTATGAGTCCTAAGTCCTTGAGTTCTTTATGACTAATTCTTCTTTGACTGGGTCTTATCACATTGGTCCATCCATGCCATTATCCTCTTGTACCCTATAAGTTACATGTTATGATGCTTCTACACCTAAAAAGTTCTTCACCGTGGTCTTTCCATTTTATTTTCCTTCCATGCTAAAATGGATAATACTTAGCCAAAAGTTGGGGCCGACATCACTCATCCATCATTTTATCCATCTTTTTCCTAGTTACTAGGCTTGGTATTCCCTTTGTTAATAACCCCATTTATATAGTTTACTTATATATTCCAAGAATCCCTAAAAATTTTCAATATTCCAAAAACACTAAAAATCATAAAACTTTGAAAAATCCAAAAATATTCCATGGTGTTTTGTCTTATGCCTAAACCCCTAGTCGTATCCATCTCCATCGCATCATAATATCCACTTTACCATCCTAAATCATGACATTGTATTTATTTTTGGAACCAAATCCTAGTGGTTACCCATTCATATCTTCATCATCATCCTTTTTACTAAGTATTATCAACACACATAACCTTACCAAGGTTTTATTCTAGCAGCCATCACTTCTTTATCATTGCCTCTTCATATATAGTACCCATCCAATCACTATTTGCTAGTATAAATAGTATATGATCCCATCACTTCTCTATCATTTCCTCTCCATACCTATCACCCATCCAATCATTATGTTGATAGTGTGGAAGTTATTTGATCCCATCATCTCCTAATCTTCTTGATAAATTGGACTCTTGCAAGGTTTTGTTGTTTGCTAATCCTTAATCATCTTCATATCCACATTCTCATCCAAGTATCCATGCCTAGTCCATATCCACATCCATGTCCTTCCCTAAGTATTAATCCTAATCATAATCATTAGTATATTCTAACTCCAATCATATCCTTAATCACATCATGATCCTCCTCGTGCAACCCATCACCCAATCACTCATCTCATCATTAGATAAGACATTTTGATATTACATGTAGATACTTATGTGTGTTACTTATCTAGTTTTTGACTTGTTTTCATGTCTTTTATAATATTCATCTATGTCTTGTATCATGTCTCTATTGGTTAATGAAAAATTATGATATGAGGTCATCAAAGCTACCATAATGCTTATAAGTGCCCTTGATGATGCAGAGTTCACTATTTATCCATGTACTTTGGCACAATCCCCTCTTGGTCACATATATATCATGGGGCATACACTCAGGTGCCATATCTATCAGATTTATTATACTATGATGGTATTTATGATAGTTATGATGGCTTGATCACCTACACCCTCATCATTTATCTAATCATCCTAATTTCACATCACTAATCCAATCCTCTCGACTCATCTGACTAACATCCAATATTTTAACCTCATATCATCATCTAAATCATATTCTCTGATCACTAACATCATCCCCTAATCACTAAATCATCATCATCATTATCCTTTAATCAATCATTTTCCTTTATCCTCTAGTCATAACTACATTAGCCTGAGGGCTTTTCATACTATGTAGGCAGCACTTGGCCACTTTTCAGTGCCTAATGATATCTTGGCCACCATTCCATCTGTCTCATATATCCTCAATTCCTACATCATTTAAGACTTTGAGATATAAATCATTCATCAATCAGTTTATTGAGAAATCACCATCCTCATGATCATCTCCTTAATATTTCTATCAAATCACCACATCCATCCTTTCTTTCATATCACTGATTGATCAATCAATCAATTACCACTCCCTTTCATGTGCCCTTGTTAGGATCACCATCATTAATCACCTTATGGATCATTTATTTGATGCAATGCAGTCCTATCTATCAGTCACATGATCATATTGATTCTTTTCTATCATCATCTACATTAAATTGATTGATTTATCTATGAGCTATACCCATCATCAATATTAATAAATCACCATCTTATTTGGGCCTAAAGATCTCTTTTGCATACATCCTTCCTTGGGATAGTCTAAATATTATGGTATTTTAATCCTATCATCATCATGTTATAGTTGATTCCCCCTTAAGATATGTCATAATCATGACACCCATCGTCACTACTCCCTATGCATGTGTCTTTACTAGGGGTATCATCAATTTATATCTCACTGCTCAAAGTCTAATTCATCTTCATCATCTTATAGCTCACACATGTCATCCCATCCCTTCATCTATCCATTTCATCCCACCCCTAATTTATTATTTTTAATGTTTATTCATATCATTCTTTCCTACATGTCCCCTCAAGGAAGAATCATATCCACTAACATAATCTACTAGCATTCATCCATGAAACAATTTTTCTTTGAAAGACCATTACTCCTACTTCGCTCCACTTGTAATTCCACTTCAAAGAGGGGGGAAATGTATGAATATAAATATGCTTGCTTTGTTAAATGTCATTAATATTTCTATTAGTCTATATTAATTCTGCTCATCTCATTTATTTTAATTAATTCCATTAGTTTATCCCCCTTCTTATCTATTTATCTAACATCCCCCTCAATATTTATTCATGCACGAACCTTATTCATCCCCACCAATAAATTAATTTATCCTAAATCCATATTATCCCATCCTAATCCCATTTACCTATTATTTGGGAATTTAAAATTCCTAATGGACCACCTACTAGCCTATGCCTAGGCTCTCCTACACCTCTAGTCCCTAATCCCTACCTAATCTCCCATTTAATCATAATTAACACCAAGAAATATTTTAGAATTATCTAATTTTAGAATCCTCTCTATTATCACCCCTCCTCTCTATAGGCCTCAAAATCTAAAGGCTTCCAAGGAATTTTAAATTCCTTTTAATTCTCCACCATAGATCTCCCCAATCTAACTTTGAATTCTAGCCCTTGATTTCTACCTCCTTTTTAAACAATTCCACTCCATGGAAGATCATCTAGGAAACTTATAGACTCTCCATGCCAATCCAATTCTTGAATCTATCATAACCATCCTTAATTAATAAATCACCATGTCAAAACTTTGAGTCAAGATAAGAAATCTCATCATCTTGTTTTTTTTTATTTTGCTTAATCATGGTTTATAACACTTAACTTTAGGATCATAGTGTTGGTTTTGAATTGTGTTCATATAATTGAATTTAGTCCTAATGGATATATAATTTAACTAATTATTTTTATTTTTTATTGTTTAAATTTTATATTTTAATCCATATATCTATAATTTCACCCTACAATGTTTTTGAGCTCAAGTGAATCTTTAGGTCTCTTGAATAGACCCTATAAATAGAGTGGACTAGGTTTAAGACAAAATAGTTGATATGTTCACTACTAGTATGACATTTAAAATACTATGTAAATATAAATCCACTCATGACCATAAAATATACCAAATTTTATAGCTAGATCATGTTTATAGAGGCCTCAAAACTAAAATTTCCCAAAAATGGCTAGTTGGTTTCCTAGGTTTTCAATAGGCCTGTGACTGAGTTGTTTAGTCACTCTTGTGTTTGGGTCTGAGAATGAAAATTAAGATTTTATAAGTCATTTCTAAACCTTTAAAAATAATTCATATCTTCCCAATTCACTTCACCAACTTTGCAACTTCTCAAAGTGTTGTACTTACTCATTTCTTTCTTCTAGCTCACACCTTGCCAAGACTAGTTATATGTGTTGTTCTCAACAATGAAGGTATTTGATGAAAAATTGAGATAATGTAGGTGTATTGAGAGTTTTTATACATTATTCCATGACACATATGGTATTTTTATCAATTTCAAACACTAATATCAAGTCACTTGACCCCTTTTCACACAGTCAATTTATCATAGTCTATAGGTGATAATCCTTTTGAAGAATTAGGACCATATCTTATAGTTTATAAGTATATTTCAATCCATTGGATCATGAAAAACATTAATTTTAGGTTTATATACTTCTCTAAATGAATCAATTTGTATATCCCTTCCTCAACCTCTGTTACTTCTTCATCAATGCATACACTTTGCATGACACTACATATTCCATACACAATATTGTACCCTAATCAAGTCATATAGTTTATAATATGAAAGCCTCAATCCTCTCATCATCTAATGCATACCATATCTTTAAAGTATTCTCTAATAATCCTTTGGTCATACATCCTTTACATCAATGACCTCCATGACCAAAATCTAACACTATTATAGCTATAATTTCTTCAACTCAGTGGGTCTAAACCTTAAGAGGATCTTTGTTTTAGGTTTCCCTAACTTATCAAGGACTTTATTAGCTCACTAAAAATATAAAAATTATGTATCTTCTTCTTATTTCGCATAGAACAATACCTAGACTTCTCAACCATATACCTCTACTCTCATCATCTTGCATTCTTACTGTGAGTACCCCTTTTTGGTCTTGATTGTAGGTGACTATTGAATTTTGTATGAGATAATGGGTTGCATGGTAAAATGAAGTGGATTATTAATGACCCTATCTCAAATATCCTGCTATCCATTTGAGACAATTCCACTTCAAATTTCACTAAATATCAAAAAACCTTGACTTAAACCTCAAAATTTAGTCACTAAGAAAATTTATGACTCTACTATATGGACTGAAGATATAATGTTGGATAACATATGAGGTATAAACCTTGATATAGGCCAATGGTGGATCCATTTACACATGTTATTTATATCACTATTCATCCTTGACTTACTCACTGCCAAGTGGATTCCATGAATGATAAGATATCTTACTTGAAGTGGCTTTATAAATGGTTATTGTAGATGAACATTGGTTATTGTATGGACTGAAAAGAGGTGAGTGGTAGGCCTCAAGTAACAAAAGTATTCTTAGTAATTCTAATCAATATTCCATGTTCTTGAATTATCTTGGAGAAGCTTGAACTTGATATGAAGAGGCTTGAGTAGTAAGAACTCAATAAATAACTATTTACCTTAAATAAAGCTAAAATACCTTAATTTCTCCAAATAAGAGAGTTGAAATGTTGTTTCTTGACCAAATTTATCTTCATATTATTTAATTCCTCCATGATCTCATTAGTCTCCTTAAATAATTGATGTGTTTATCACTTGGTCTTCTTGAACCTTTGACTGAGCTCTTCTAACACATCAAGACCATCCTCAGACCTCTGTTCTCTTGTTTGTTATTGTAGGTGAACATTCTAGGTGCTTATGACTATCATCTTATAATGTAAAACCCTTTCAAGATTCTTTCAAACTTTTAAAGTCTTTCTTGTGCCTTGATATTCATCATAAGACAAATTTAACCACTAACTTTACCTTGAAGCCTCTTGGAATCCAAGTTTAGTACTTGCAGTGACAACCAAGATGGTTATATCTACATATACAATGCAGGTAAGCTTATAGTTACCACTTGAATTTGAGACTTAATTATTCACACCAATGACCTCCAAGTGTTCATGAACTGATTTGAGGTTTCACCTACCTCAATAACTCTTTAATCATAACTCTACCCATTTTGGGGGTTTAAGACCTATATATGCTTTTTGGATATGATTGTAAGTCTCCCTTTTGGGGTTAGAATTATGCTTGGTCTTGAGATTTAAATCCCACACTAATAGGCCCCCAAATGATTCCTCTAATGTTATCAACCTTTCATTGAAACTCCCAATGAATTCAAACTCTTGTCTCACACACCCAATTTCTCCTTTATATTGACTCTTTAGATCAAACCTCTATTGATTGGTGTAGGTAAATATTTCCTTATGTAGGCCTTGGTAAATGTTCATGATGATGTTTATTTTATATCTCATATAATTTAAGTAAATATTACCCTTGATCACATCTATTTTAATCCTTTACCATATCTGACATTGGCCAAATAAGTGTTCTTATTCACATTTTCCATCAAATCTCCCTCATGATTGAGTTATACCTCTTAAAGCTTATATCTATGGTCCATAAATGTGTACACAAACTTGACCCTAGGTTAACTATATATGACCAAATCCATTTCATTCAAGTGGGATTAAAACTCATATCATCTTTCATTTCAAGTTTTTTGTAGTTCAATAATCTTCTTGAACCTATTCATACTTATATTACCTTCCATTTACATAATATGTCAACTTGAGTGTTTAACTTCAAGGCTAGTAGACTTATACAACTTTATATATGTCCATACTACCCTTAACAATCCCAAGGATAGTCTAAATGTTATAGTATGTTAGTGAAAACACTTCAATGAAATTCACTTGTAGTAGACCCTTCATCTTTCCTTCCTTTAGCTTGACTGACTGTGCATGGCCATTTTTAACCCTTAGCTATAGGTGAAGATTTATTAGGTGTTAAATTTAGTATGTGACCTACCTAATTTCCTCCTTGGATAATGAGGTGATTTAAAATTTTTACCTACTTCAAACACTCAACCTTGGCTTTCTTTCCACCTCTAACATCTTCCATCATTAGTCAAAACTTCATCCAACCCTGACCTAACTGTAGGTATATACTAAATGCCTTAAGTACATTTTGGGGGCGTATTTTCACTCTATATCCTAGGTAATTTTATTTGTATTTGATATCTACTAATACATACTCAAATCATATACCTTCTACCTATTAAGACATTTAAGACCATCTCATACCTAAAGGAGACTAACTTTGCATTAAGAACTTCTAAACTTGTCTTTTGTCCACCTTGAATGGTTGTAACTCATCATTGACTATGTGTACCTTATAAAAACAACGCTCTTACTATGTTTACACTTGTTTGGAATTCCAACTAGGATCTCAAAAGCTCTAGATACTTTTCCTTCTTATTGATGCACCTCTAGCTCACTACTTTCATTCAATGGTTGTAGGTGAGTATTAAGCTACATGTATAGATTATTGATAGTGTTAGAATGTATGATAGGTTGGTTTCCATGATGCACAATGACTTAATATCTATTTTATTTCTTAAATAATCTCTATTTCTTGAAATAACATGAGTTTGGTCACAATACTGATTGAATGGAAGAGATACAAGGAAGCACCAATTATCTTAACTTCCACAAAGTTACCTTATTTTCTGCTAATAAGGAAAACCTTCAAGTTATTCATCTCTTTTCACTTGTCTCCCATGAATGGATTCACTTAGTACATATTTATTTTATTGACTTTCTTGATATAACCTCACTTAATACACTTTGAACCTTATTGAGGTGAAACTCCATGGCTATTCAAAACCTCTTTTGCACTCTAAGGTGGAACTCTGACTATTATAGGTGCTTTTGAAGGCTCATTGAATGTGCATGGGATGTTCATGGTTCTTAAGTTTCCTCTCAATTCATAACTCAAATTTTCATTCTTCATGTCACCATCACTTCTTCTAAGACATCACAGAGCCCAAGACTAACATTTCTATTTCCCACATACTCTACAACCATTATATGGACTGGAAGTATGGTCAAGTGATGCAAGAGGCTTAAAAGTGAAGACTTAAAGAATCCTAGTAATTTTTTCAAATTTATGAATTAAATGAGGTATCAATGAAAATAAATACAAGGAGATATGTATCAATATTCTACCTGGCTCTTAACATCTTCAAACCTGCTCTTACAATCCATACAATATGCAATTGAAGGGAGCAACTATAAATTCTCATTATAAAGTGTGTTTGGGATATTTATCATCATATTTATCACACTCCCAATGGTGAAATGTGATATAAATAACATCAAACTATGGTATTGTACCATTTGGTAATCAAATTTGAAATGAATTTCTCAGGTGTAGACCATGTCTCCACAAGCAATCATGCTTGAATAAGATGGATAATGAGTATGTCTTAGAATAAAAAACATTAATTCCATGAGAATAAGGGGATAATATTATTAATTAATCATTATAAAAAACTCTATTAATGACCACCATGGATAATAAATAGGAACTTATAGTAGAACTCACTAAAATAACCTGTACACTAAGGTAATCTTTTTCCAAGTGAAAGTCTCTCATGGGGATAAATTGGATAATTAAACCACAATTAAAAGTATATTAATGACATATAAAATTATCCATAAATATAATTCCTCTCCATCAATTTCTTATCTTGAGAAACAGGTGCAATAATAGACCCCTCTTGGATGAATAGGCCATAGTGACCTACTATCACTCTTAGTGATTGTTCATAAATAATAGGACACCAATTAGAAAACCAATGAAACTAATTTAAATATTAATTTTACCCCTAAAATTTTCCAAAGTTTCATCTCCTAACTCTGTCTCCTCTTTTTATAACAAGCATTTGAAAACTACCCTTCTAGAGCTACCAAGGAGCCAATATAGGAGATAAAATGGTTTTATTTATTTAAGACATGAAACCTCTTATAAATCATATTTTTGACCTTTAAATGGACAAATAAGGTCTTCAAGATTCTTGAAGCTTAATTTTTCCTTGAAAATTGTATGGATTACCTCAAAACAAACCTTTTGGCATTAAAACTACCAAAAACACTTGAGAAGTATGATGAAACTAATGAAAAATATATCCAATATAATTTTAATGATTTAAAAATTAAATCATGATCTTTTATAACCTTATTATATCATTCACATTCAAAAATTTCTCTAAAATCCATAAAATGACCTAAAATGTGGTAAATTGGGTCATGAAGTTAGTCAAACCTATCACCAACTAGTTAGATCAATTGTAAAGTATGGAATGACTCTTATACAAGACATAAGTCCTATCAGGAAGTTTTATACTCTTTTCACTTCTTGATATAAATTTAAATTGGTCATAAAGGATGCTAAGAAAGCAAATGACTGTGATGCCCAAAACCTTAATTTCATCAAATCTACCCTAAACTCTACTAATAAAGGCTTTAGATGACCATATTAATGATATTACAAGACTAACAACCAATTTAAAAGGAAAAACACATGAAAATAAAATTTGTGAATGGTAGGGATGATATTTTGACCTATGAGGTCAAACTTATCAATAACTCCCTCATCATCACTCATTATCCCTCATCATACTAATCACTCTCTCCATGGACTTAGTTGTCCATAATCACACCTTCATTGACCTTCATCATCCATAATCATCCCTAATCACTCCCTTATCAAACCCATCATCCCTTATCACCACTCATCACTCCTTCATTGGCCCTCATCATATTAATCACTCCCTTATTATCCCTCATCATCTCTTATCATCCATAGTCACTCCCTCATCATCCTGCATCATCCCTAGTCACTCCCTCATTAGCCCTCATTTTCCCTTGTCATTTATAATGACTCCCTCGACATCCCTCATTGTTCCTAATCACTCTTTCATCATCCATAATCATCCTTAGTCACTCCCTCATCATCCCTAATAATCCTTAATCACTCCTTCATTGTTCCTAATCATACCCTTATTGATCCTCATCATCCCTAATCATCCCTAATCACTTCATCATTGTCCCTCATTTTCACTCATCATACCTAATCACTCCATCAAAATTCATCATCCCTCATCATCCTTAATCACTCCCTCATTATCTCTCATCATCCCTAATCATACCTTCATCACCCATAAATTCACCTCATCATCCATAATCACTCCATAATCCACCCTAATCATCATTCATCACTCCTAATCATTCTCTCATTGTCCCTTATCATCCATAGTCATTACATCATCATCCTTCATCATCCCTAATCACTCCCTTCTCATATTTCCTTCTCCATGATCACTCCCTCATTATCCCTCAACATCCATAATCACTCCCTCATCAACCCTCATCATTTACCATCATCCTTAATCACTCCATCATCCCTCATTATCCCCAATCATTAATTATCAATCCCTCATCAACCTTCATCATCCACTTTAACCCCATTATTCCTCATCCCTCATCATCCCTAAACATTCACTCATTCTCCCTCATCATTCCTAATCACTCCCCCATCATCCATATTCACCTTCTCATCATCAATCATCATCCATAATCCTCATCCCTAATCACTCACTCATTGAGCCTCACCATCCCAAATTTTACTCAATCAAATAAGGCTCAAATATTATGTCAAATTAATTGTATCATTATGGACCTTAGGCTTTAGGGTTTAGAGGATTGAGATTTATGAGGTTTTGGGTTTATCTTTTAGCGCTTATATTTAGGATTTTATTATTATACTTTTTATAGTTTTTTGGATTAGGTTTTAGGGTTTTGGGGTCTAGGGTTTTAATGGTTTAGGATTTTAGGGTGTTATGGTAAAGGTTTAAGGGTTTATGGGTTAGGGGTTTATGGTTTAGGTTTTATAGTTTTATGGTTTAGGATTTTATAGTTCAGGGGTTTAGGGTAAGTGTTAGGGTTTTAGGTTTATGGATTGGGGTTTAGGGGTCTAAGGTTTAGTGTTTTAGGGTCATATGGTTTTATGTTTAAGGTTTAGGATTAACAGTTATGGTTTATGGTTTTAGGGTTTAAGGGTTTAGGGTTTATAGTGGTTTAGAGTATAGAGTCTAAGGTATAAGATTTAAGGGTTAAAGGGTTTTGGAGTTTTTGGGTTTAGGGGTTTATGGTTTTAGGGTTATATTTTTTAGTGTTTAGGTTTTTATGGTTTTGTCATTTTTGGGTTTTTGGGTTCAAGGTTGCTGGTTTATAGAGTTTAGGGTTTATGGTTTATGGATGGAGTTAGGATATAGGGTTAGGGTAATGGGTTTACAATATATGGGGTTTAGGGTTTAGGGTTGTAGGGTTTTAGTTTTTTTGTGTTTTTAGGTTTAGGGAACTTAGGGTTTAGGTTTTTCAAGGTTTATGGTTGAAGATTTTAGGTTTTATGGTTAAGTTTTCAAGTGTTTAAGGGTTAAGGGTGTAGATTATTACATCTTAGGTCTTAGGTCTTGTGTCTTGTGTTTTGGTATAGGGTCTAGGGTCTAGTGTCTAGGGTTTAGGGTTTAAGGGTTTTGGTTTTTTTGGATTTTAGATTTTTGGGTTTAAGGTTTGGGGTTTATGGTTTTAATTTTAGTGTTTTGAGTTTGTGTTTTTGGGGTTTATGGGTTTATTTTTTTAGGGTTTAGGTTTTATTATTTAGTTTTAAGATTTAGGGTTAGGGTTCCTACAAGTTTTAAATCACATTAGGAATTGTATGCTCAAGGGAATCACTAAACACCACTTATTATTAGGATAATGGATAGTATCTTTTAATGCCTTAGCTTATTAGGGTTCACAAATAATAAATATATATTAAGAACCATTACACATACAACTATATTATAATATGGAAAGCAAAATATCCCCCTGTAGTGAATTACATCCAAGTATCATTATTTTCAATGCCTAAAAACCATTCTTATGTATAGTGGATACCATGCTTAGATGTTGGACTCTATTAGCTAGATTATACCTAGTTTTAGATGTTGATTCTAGATTTTGGGTACCATGATTATTCCTAAACTCTATTAGTCACTTTGTCATCATCACTCATCATCCTTAATCACTCCCTCCTCATCCCTCCTTATCCCTAATCACTCATGTCTCCTAAGATATATCACTTCATAATTTATGATATGATACAGGGGCTATGCCTTTCTCATAATCTCTACCTCCATATTCCTAATTTGGTTCATCCCCTCCCTCATCTCTACCAATGCCAATTTATTGAGAACCTACCTATGTCCATTTTCCTTACCTATGGGTGATTTTGGGTCCATATATAATAACAATAATAGGCTTAATATTTGGCTTTAGGTTAGAATCTGCATCCCCTCTCTAATATATATTCCATAGACTGGATGGTTAGGCCATATAGCTATATATAGATAAGGAGTTTAATGGGGAGGGACCAAGCCAAATGGAAAATAAATAGTGGAGGTTGACCTTTATGAAAATACTCATAAGAGTGGAGGTCATCTCTCTCCTAACCTAAGTGTAGAGGGTGTCCCAAGGAATATAATTCCCTATCATTGACCTCAACTACACCTTAGGTCAATCAATAAGGATAAGGAGAGGCCCTATCTATGTGTTTACCCATATAATCTACCCTCTATATCTATATCAATTTAGCTAACCTCTACCATACCTTTAAGTCTATATATCTACCCCAAATAGGGGGCCAATCACCCCATCTATAGATAGGATAGGAGGCCCATATAGTGATGGTGGCCCCCCACTATATATATCTCTATCATAAATATTTATATGGTTTCACCATTTGAGTACCTCCTCTATTGGGTCCTCTCTCTAGTATTCCTTTCCCCTTAACCCTAAACATAGCATGCATATAGCCTATCTAGCCCATATGTGTGTGTGTGTGTGGACACACACACAAACAAAAACACACATATATGTATATAGATATGTGTTTACATATATATATATATATATATATGGGGGGACTCATCAGCACCCTCTACCATCTATATAAATGGGTATGGGCCTGAATATATATAGTATAGTTTCCCACTATCTATATAGAGTAGAGTTGAGTTTCGATCACCTATATCAATCATTATATATATATATATATATATATATATATATATCAATCATTATATATATATATATATATATATATATGGGCAGGGCTCATCAGCACCCTCTACCCTCCATATAAATGGGTATGGACCTAAATATATATAGTATAGTTGCCCACTATCTATATAGAGTTGAGTTGAGTTTTGATCACTTATATCAATTAAGGGTTTTATGATTAGAGTTTTTCGGATTATGGTTTAGGATTTATGGTTTGAGATTTTGGGTTTTAATTTGAAGGGTTTGGGTTTTAAGGGTTAAGGATTTTATGGTTTTATGGTAAGGGTTTAAGGGTTTATGGGTTAGGGGTTTGAGGTTTAGGGTTTATAGTTTTATGGTTTAGGGTTTTATAGTTTAAGGGTTTAGGGTAAGTGTTAGGGTTTTATACTTTAGGGGTTTAGGGTAGATGTTAGGGTTTTAGGTTTATGGATTGGGGTTTAGGGGTTTAGGATTTAATGTTTATGGATTGGGTTTATTTTTTATCTGTCTTAATCTGTCATCATTTCTCATCATTCAAAAATAATTTCCACCATGAAAGTGCAAAGAGGATATTATCTTTCCACCATGGAAATAATACAATGATCTCCCTATAGTAAATCATCATGCCCCTACCTAATTTACAAGACACGAATGAGGATAATCACCCTATTTCACTCCAATCAAAAGAAAATAAATTGAAACACCATTCAATATTCATATAAAAAATATACCATTTACTCTAATAAAAAATTTATACTAGCTACTAGATTGGAATACACTCTACCAAATGAGGGAGTGACTAGGGATGATGAGGGAGTGATTAAGGATGATAAGGGACAATGAGGGAATGATTAGGGGAAATTAGGGATGAGAATAAATGAGGAGGGAGTGATTAGGGATGATAAAGGATGATAAGAGAGTGATTAGGGATGATGAAGGATAATGAAATATGATGGAGTAACTGGGGACAATGAGGGTTGATGAGGGAGTGATTAGGGATGATATTACCATTGAGGGAGAGATAAGGGATGAGTAGGGAGTGGTTTGGGATGATGAGCAATGATGATGACAAAGTAACTAGGGATAATGAGGGATGATGAGAGTATAACATGGTATTATGAGGGATAATGGGAGAGTGATTAGGGATGATTAGGGATGATAAATGTTAATGAGGGTGTGATTAGGGACAATGAGGGCTAATGAGAGAGTGATTAGGGATTATTAGTGATAATTAGGGATGATCAAGGATGATGAGGAATGATTAGGGATGATAAGGGTTGATGAAGAAGTGATTAGCAATAATAAAAGATGATGAAGGCTAATGAGGGAGTGATTAGGTACGATTATGGATAATAAAGGCCAATGAAGGAGTGACTAGGGATGATAAAGGATGATGAGGGTAAATGAGGGAGTGATTAAGGATGATGGGGGATGATGAGGGGCAATGAGGTATGATGAGGGAGTGATTATGGGTGATTAGGGATGATGAGGGGCAATGAGGGATGATGAGAGAGTGATTAGGGATGATGAGGGTCAATGGGGGTGTGATTAGAGATAATGAGGGTCATTAAGGGAGTCATTAGTGATGATGGGCGATGATGGGGGATGATGAGGGAGTGACTAGGGACAATTTTTAATGGTGTTTTAACTCATTCTATTCCAAATGGAATATATTAGGGTGACTAGCTACATTCATGTCTGGTATAAGTTATTGTATCAAGACTGCAGGTAGATGTCATGTATGAATGTATGCATGCATACATACATATATATATATATATATACATATATATATACATACATATATATATATACATATATATATATACATACATACATATATATATATATATACACATACATATATATATACATATATATATACATATATATATAGTAGTAGTAGGTATGTGGCAGATATCATGTATGAGTGACCATAAAATGATTATAGGTATCCTACAAGGTAGGCATTTATGCATATTAATGGATCCATTAATTGAAACTAAAAACTATATAGTAGTCTATACATATATATATATATATATATATATATATATATATATACATACATACATACATATATATATATATATACATATATAT